>VZRV01001674.1:196590-452096 GCA_013398115.1 Falcunculus frontatus | reverse complement strand
GTGCAGGACCCTGCATTTGCCCTTGCTGAACTTCAGGATGTTCTTCCCTGCCCATCTCTCCAGCCAGAATACAGAAGCATCACCATTGCTCTGTTTGCAGATTAATGCTATTATGTGCTTGACCCAGGGGCAGTGTTACTATGGCAGTGTAAATCTTGTCTTCTCTGATTAGAAACTGATTTTGTTTCTTTTAAGTAGAAAAAAAAAGCCAGTAAACACTTTTAACCAGGAGAATTAAAATAACCATAGAATCACTACCACTTCCCATCAGCAAGCCATTCTTTTCAGATTAATGCATGTGAGAGATCCTGCCCCACAGACTGGCAAATGCTTTGGAACTGGGGCAGCTCTGCCATGCTGACAACACAGTGAGGGACAGGAGCTATCTGGGATGCCCAGAGGCACCAGTAAGTGCCCAGGTTTATTTTTGTATTAAATTTGTTTAGGGAGCCAAGTCAGTTCTTCCAAGAGTTTGACACACACACCTATTCACTCAAGTATCTTTTCCAAAGTGGGAAGCATAACCGATTCCTTTTTGAGAATCCTGAATCCAGCAATCAAAGCTCAGTACATTGGAAAGCAAGTACACAAGGAAGGACACACAACTCTGCAAGTCCAGGGAGCTACAAAATAGTATTACCTCAAGACAGCCAAGAGCAGAGTGGCCTCCAAAGTCGCTACATACCCAAAAAACACGGTGTATGAACAGTACAACAAGGCAAAATTTGCAATAGGGATTTTGGCTGGATTGCAGACGAGTGGAAATCTGTGTATTACAGACAAGTAGGTATGCCCATGGATAACAGCAAAGTTTATCACACTTCTTATATGCTGTGAGGCAAGAACTGAATTTGCTCCTGGGTAGGCTTTAGTCCCTGTAAAAAAGAAATTTTTGTCTGAAATTACATGCTCTTTTCAAACATTAAAGTGAACCCCAATGTCCACAGATTCAGGAGCTTAAAAAAAAAATCCCACAAACAGCAGCTGTATCAAATGGCCTGAAACCAGTGTCTGAACTGTCAGCCACTAAAATACCTTCCAGCTGATTACAACACACTGGTGCATGTAGCTGTGAGATAAATGGTGGGGGGAAACAACAAAAAACCCCACCAAAACCAACAAAGACTTAGATAAAAATGCATTACCTCCTTACCATAATTTCATTTCAGGGGGAAAAGAAAAGTAAAGTAACTAGGTAATGCATGATGCAGTAAATTCATGCTCTTAAGTGAACTATGTGGCTGCTCCACTAGGTGGAAGGCTGATCATCAATCCTGCTAAGCTTCTTAGCTTATTCCGAAAACACTGTGTAACTAGCAATTCTTTTTCAAAAATGCTAACCCTGCTAGCCTGGAAACGTGGAATTACAATAAAGGTACTCACATTTTTCTTTGCAAGGCTATTTTTAAGCTGGAACATTCCCTCTATCTGCAGTTTGGGTGACCTCACAAAGGGTCGTAACAGCTACAAAGGAGGCTGCAGAGGGGCAGCAGCAAGCAGTTAAGAGAAAAGAGAAAATCTGGAGCTGGGAATACACTCCAAAAAAAATCCTGCACTATGAGCTGCACTCCAAATATATGTACAATCAGATCACTTTCATTCCAGTAGAGGAAAGTAGCAAAGGTCACAGAGTAAGGACATTGTCTTGCACCAAAGGAGACCATTCAATGCCAACAGACCCATGAAGAAGAGGTCAGGCCGAGTCAAGCTTTGGCCTCAAGCACCGCACAAATTCTGACAAAATTAGAACCAGATGAAAACATCACATTTGGTCCCAAAGTGCAGTTCATCTAATCAGCCTATAATAACACCATCGTGTGTTTGGAAAGCAGCTGCATTTAATGAAACACATCAGAAGCCTGCAGGCTGCAGAGCTGAGTTCTGTGTAAGATGGAGGTATCACGCTGATTTTAAGACGAAGTGACAAGAATGGAATATGAAAGGGATAGGCTGTCATCAGGAAGATTCCAATGGTGAGGACATTGCTTATGACAGACAGACAACACACCAGTGGAGAAAATAAAAGTCTGTGTGTAAGAAAGGTCAGTGTGACTTGGCAGCAAAGCACCAAGGTGATTAGTGAGCACATACATAGGCAGGAGAAATGTCTTGAATGGGAGGAAGTAACTCCAGATGGAAAGGAGGATCACTGCACTGCTTTTCACACTTGTAGAGATGTTCTGGAATGAAGGCACTACAGCAGATATGCAGTCCCTTCGTGGTTTAGGGGCTTATTTTATTTTGCCTTTGTAAAACAAGGTATTGCATGCATTCCTCAAGAGCTAAAATAGAACCAGTCATAAAAGCCACTACATATTTTTAGTCAGTTACCAAAAAGCACATAGCTACTGAGTGGGGGGGGAAAGTGTCATCTATAAGATTTTATTTTATAGACTAGAAAAAGATCCAGTATTGAATTGAGCTGAAAGCATGCTTTATGCAAGCTGATCACTAACAACCACCAACAGTAAGTCTGTGTGACATCACTCCATTTCACCTAATCTACACAAAAGATATTTGTAATATTCTGGAAAGGATTTGGGATTGTGTCTTTCTATGTTACCCCTGAATATCAGGAATGAGACAGGTATTTATCAAATGAATATTAGGCCACACCTCAGTAAACCACAAGTATTAAAAGAGTTGCTGTAAACCCCATCAGAAACCAGTATCCTAGATACTCATTAACTGAGATCAAAATCAGATTTCTTTGTCTCCTGCAAGATGAGTTTACAGCTTGCTGAACATACAAAGAAAGACAATGAGCAGTAAGTTGGAAAACTGAAGGGAGCAAAAGGAGAAGAAAGAATCAATTCTGTAAAACAGCTAAGTGAGCTCATTTCTTTCAAATACAAGGAATCTTTTCCTAAGGTTTTTGGTGACAAATAGCCTGTGGCAGCACAGCAGCAGAGATACAAAGACATTAATATTGACATTATAAGAAGACTAAAGAACTTGTTATAATAAAGATGCTTCTTTCAATGCAGTGTTGTCCCCTAACACCATTACACTTGTGCAGCTGTATTACCTTAAGGAACTTAGTAAGGTCTTTTTAATCACTAACATTCTCTTCTGGGTTTCAGCCTGGAATACACACTTTTATTGACAGATGACATCTTACAAGGTATATTTCAACCCCCTTCCTTCTCCAGACACCAATGGGCTCACCACCATCTCCAAACAAAAGGAGGATTTAGAAAAAAATGCTTCATGCATATGAAATATGAAAGAGCAGAGAATGTGCTGCTTAAACATTCTACTGCAATTTAATGATAAATTACACAGTCTGTACACAGCTGCTTAATGACCACAATGAGACATTTCTTCTCGGATGCAGGTCTTTAACTTAAATAACTTAATCCTTTAACTTAATTCAGAAGTTTAGCACACTTATCTGGGATCTGGAGACCCACACACTTCTTGATTTGAAGGATTTCAACCTTGGTCTCCCATTTTCTGCATGAATAGACATTTCTCTGTTTTTTCACAAACACCATTCCAAAAAGTAACTTTCTGTTTCCAGCTCCTTTTGTATCCATACTTAAAAGACTCCTAAGACAGAGGCTGGCACAGAACAGGCTACATGAACTACTCCAAGCAGGATTTGGCAAAGAACTCCTATTTAAGTAGCTTAGGTCAGGAAACTGTATTTTTAAATCTAGGCCTTATGATGTCTCATGTTCTCTCTCCACCATCCTACAAGCTGTGCCTAATAACAATATCCTTAACTACAAAGCATTTAGGGTAAAGGTCCTAGGAAATAACATACACAGAGCAGCTGTCTTAAGAGCAAAACCCACAACTCATTGCAGTGGCTGAACATGACTCAAATAATTTAGATGTCACTTCCAATTGCATGTATTAACATTCAACTTCAAGCTCAATTCTTATGAGTGGCTGGAGTCATTCCCACAATTACATTAAAAACCTACTTCCAAAACAACAGCAGTGAACCATCCAAAACAAAGATGGAGTTTGACTTTATATACCTTCGTCATCTTCAGCTGAACTCATACATTGTTCAAAAACTGTCAACTCAGTTCATACCATCTGTCATCCCTGACAAGTTATGTTTCTAATACATTTTCCTCTTAGTTTTAAAAGTGGAAGTCTTTAATTTTAAGACCTACTCAGGCTTTTTAAAGTTACTTATGGAAAATGTTTAACTCCTCTAGGTTGAATCCCCTCCTCCACGGTTCAGAAGGGAATATTCTGCAGATGATAACACAAAGAGATTTATTAATGAGAGAAAAATGGAACAATGGCATAGTAATACCAAATGGATTACTTATAACAATGCAAGATTCTACAGCAGTCTCACCAATATCAGGTGTTCATCCCAAATGAGAACTGCTCTTGCCACTTCACCTCTGAAATGCAACTGTCTGCCACCATGTGACATCAGTGTCCTGACTCCCTGCCTAACCCTGGTCCATGAGCAGAAAACCATGGATCTACAAGATCTATGAGAAATAAGTGCTGGATTATTCTCAAGTGCCTTAAGTCACCACACTGAAAACATTGTTTGCTTCAAAGCAGGAGGCCCTAATGGAAATGTATGATGCACATCTGACACTGAGCTCTGCTGAAAGACAATGAGAAGACAAAAATCTCCACCCCCTCAGTGAGGCCTTAAAAAAAAAAAGGGCTGTTTAAGCAAAATACATGCTCCTGTTTGCAATTCTGCCTCCACCCTCTGCAGATGTCATCTTCTGAGGGTATTACCTGTGAGCTCTACAGGGCCTTTATACAAACCCGGGAAGTACTGAAGACTGTGAAGCATTCACTCCAGACAGCCACTACTGAGTCACACAGCACTAACTGGGGTATGCAAGTGCAGAACTGCAAGAACCTGGACACTGAAAATGTCTCACTAAGACAAGGACTACTGCAACACCATAAAAATGAACGTGAGGCCATGTAAGAGCTTAGTACCTCGGGACAGATATGGTTTTAGGCAAAAGTTCACAGACTAAAATTTAGAACTGCACGTATCTGAAATGTTTCCACTGAAAACTTAAGCTCAGTTCTACTTCTCACTGCTAGATGGGCTTTCACAAGAGTGAAATAGGAAAAAACCCTCATCAACTACCAAATTTTCTGCCCTCTGTTTTGTTAATACAAATCTGAAGCTCTTGGGGCTACCTACTTATTCATAGCAACTTAATAACATTGTTAGAAAATGCAAAAGCTCCCATTATGTGGATTGCATAAAAATTTTGTTTAGGTGTGTCTGCAAATTTGTTGGCAGAAAAAGACATCTACAGTCTAATTATTTTTTTCCACAGGATAGCATGGGAAAGTTTTGGGCATTTTCCTCAAAATCCAGAAACAAATCTATTGCATCCTGATAGTACAACAAAACCTCAGACCTGGAAAATATTCCAAAAGATGCATTCATATTGCTACACAGACACAGGGAATAATTCCACTTAACTGCAAACCCTGAGCTCACTTTCACAGTGCACTCAGATTAGAATTTCACATTTTCTAAAACGGGCAATTTGTCACAGTGTCAGCAGAAGTTGCAGACGTGGGATTGTCAGGTTGACTGTCAGTCCCAATTCAAACCCTGAATAAATCCAGCTACAATCCCAGCATCTGAGAAATTGTATTTTGTTTTCTTCATAACATTTTATTAAAAACCAAGGACCTTGAATGTAGCTAATATATGTTGTTGTAAATGCTACTATCTTTTGAAGGTTGCTTTGATTATTAAAGCTTTCATTTCTTATTTTTAATAACTATCATGCCTCAGTGTCACCAGATGGATATGGACAACAGAGATTTCAGTGAGGTCTGCAAACTAAACACCTTTGGCTTGGTTCAGTTCCTCAAAACGAAACAAAAATCAGAGGCTAAATGCCTTTGAAAAGTAATACTGCATAGTAACAAATCAAACCCCAAGAGAACGTCCCTCCAAGCACAATTAACTATGAGGTATTTTATCTTTGTATGACTAAAAGCAATTAACCAACTATTCTTCAACACACAGACAACTCTCTCCTAAAAGGAAAAAAAACCATTTGAAAAAGCAGTTGTATAGTTGTAACCCTTTACATCCTTAATGCTGAAACCTCAAAACTCTTCTTATGGTACCACTGATAACGACAAGAGGCAGCTGTGTAATTATTTATTTGGAGTGTTCATACTTCCAGAAAAATTCTTTGTAAACTGAAAAAGTATTTTTTAATTCTGATCATCGAGTTAGACACGGCCATCAAAATGAACAGTTTAACCCAATGAAAACTCACATAAGACTAGAAAAACTTGATATAAAATGTAATTAAGGAGCAGCCCCAAGGAGCAGTGGAAGGTGTCCCTGGCTACAGAAGTGGCTTTGGAATGAGATCCTCTGTAAGGTCCCTTCCTCCCCAAGCCATTCTGTGATTCCACGACTGGTTCCCAAGGGTAGCTAATGGAATTAACTGTGAGTAGGACAGCATAATTTTTATATAGTCCCAGTATCAAATAAAAGCTCTTCATTCTCACATGCACTTGGATACATAACAGATGTTGAGAAAACCATGCTGGTTTGGATGCCTGGGGTCAAAGACAACTCCTAAGGCTGGGAGACAGCCAAATCAGTAAATGAAAAGTGAACCGCTTCCCATGGTCAAGAGGATGGAAAGGGGAAAGAATAAGCCTGGAATGAGAAGATAATTTTACATTATTTCATTACAAACTCACTGAAATATGTCATAGGACAGGAATAAATCCCTATGTATCCCTGTGTATCCCAGGAATAAATCCCTGTGTATGTTTTGGTGTCAGAGTTGCAGGAGACAACTCTCTAGGTAAGGATCAGAGACTGCCTAGGATAATTGCAATTCCTCCTACTTAAAGGAATTGCTTCTGTTTAAACCAGTTAAACTATTAAAAATAATAGTTATGTTGAAGGTATAGATGACCCTACTAACAAGAGCATAGTGATATTATCCAAGGTATGATGGAAGATAATTAAGCATTCACTAATGAGCTAGAAAAATCCAGTCACCTTTCTCAGCCACAAAGCCCTGTCATTTGGCTGACATTTCCCTTGACAACTATTTCACATAAAATGGTCATATCTGCATTTTAAATGTTACCACTTCTGAAGTAACTGCACTGCTAAGGATTTGAGTGATTTGTACTGTTTGTATCCACTTCATTTCCATTCTGAAGATTTTAGTTTTTGTTTTTGTAAGAGAAATTCTTCTTAGAATAATTGTACTTTGAAATAAAAAACCCTGAGTCTTCTGAATCTCATGGCTACTGTCTCTGCTGAATACATAAAGGAGGTAAACTTTCATTTTTCCAGGTTGTTACAGCTTATTAAATAAGCCAATAGTTTTAGGTAGTTTGCCTAAATATATAAAATCTTATTAAACAACACAGACGCCATCCCAGCAAATATTTTTAATTCAGTCATTTAACCAGACATCTGGGAAAGCTCCTGGTAAAACAGAGCTCATCTAGAGCTTGTGAATATGAATACAAGCCTAATTAAGGAAACAATCTCATCTACAAATTGTAATCACATTGCAATCACTTGTGGTGCTACACGTTAAATTTAAGATAAACAAAATAACAACGGTGCGTGGCTTCTTACATATCCTGATCTTGTTGCTGCTTGTCTAAACCAGTTTTTCCTGCAGGTGGCATCCTTAGGAAGCATTTTCCATGCAGAGCCTGCAGTTCACACTGCAGCCTTTCCCAAGTCTCTGGAGACCTCTCTACCCCCAATTACTTGGAATCAGTCAATGGTCAAAATTTCCCGGATAAGATGAGCAGCAAGCCCAGCCTGATTAGCAAATGTAGAGAAAACAAACACAGTATTCTGCCACCCAGATGTTGAGAACAGGAAGAGACCACCAATTCTGAAAGTCTGATTTTGCAGAGCTCTTAAACACTATGGATTATAAACAATCAAACTTTGACTCTCAAATTGCTGCAGCTATCTCTGCCAGAGATTATGTTCTTACCATTTCTTCTCTTCCCCTGTGGGACAGGACCAGGAACCACAAAGCAGGGAGAAAAAGCGCCTCAGTTACCTCAGTTCACAGTCCTGAGTTTGAATTTAAACAGCCATCATTCCTCAATTGTGTTAAGCATGGCTGTGATTCCTTTCAGGAGTGGAGGAAAACACTGCACCCGAGCAGACAATCTGCAGGATGTCACCAGCAGTTTTTGTGTAACATGTTCTCGCATTTCATTTCAGTAATTTTCAATAATTTTAATAAATAATTATTTATTAATTAATTTACTATAAAATTAGTAATTCTTAGTATTTTTTAAAGAATTCAGTAATGTTTCTTGCATTTCAGTAATTTCATTTTTGAGACAGCACAGCTTGAACAGCACGTCCTGCCTGTGGCTCAAAAATAATTTAGAAGATAAACATACAATTTATATTCCCAATAAAGGCCTAGGAAAGAGAGGGGAAGATGCTTCCCCCTCCCATCCAATGACACATATTAGATGGATTCACTGTGACATAAAGCAAACCCCCTGTTTGCTATTACAAGATAATAAACTGGTTTTGTGCACGCACTTCTGTCAACACCTGCAGTTGCAACTGAAATCTCAGGAGACACAAAAAAGTCAGTAAACACAGATTTTCACGACTGCATCTCTCCAAAGCAGTACTTTCTTTTCCTCTTCTGTTTATTACAGTTAGTATTTTTTATCCAACTCAAGACTTACATGTATTGAAGAAACTGCTTTTCCTGCACTGCTCGACTGTCCCAGTCCAGGGGGCAGAGAGGGAGCACCGTGTCTGGAAAGCCCATGCCAGGCTGGAGTAGGAACTGCAACTCCCCTTCCCTGGCACAGAAGCAAACCCTGGGAACAAAGGCAGACAGGTGTTTATATACAGCACATTTCCTTCCTTAACACAGCATTCCCTGCAAATATATGCACCGGAAGGAAAACCAGTGACTTTCAAAGGGAATCAGAACCTTTTGTCTTGAAGTGCCAAGCAGATCGTGGGAGGGAAAACATTGCAATAGAAAATATCACAAAGAGAAGAAGGCGAGAAGGCTTTGAGCATATTGCTGATAGAGTGATTTTAATAAATTATTAACAAGCAGTTGCAGCCTTTTGTTTTTCCTGGTTTACCTGCAAGAAATGGTTGGGGTTTTTTAGGGATTTATTTGTGACTAGATTGTGAAAATGTTTCCCTCCACTCAGGAAACTCCACTGGCCTGTTTGCAAGCCCCTCTTAATGTTCAGGCTTTAATCACAGTTTGGCATCACTTCATTATAGATTGCCCTGAGGATGAGAAGAGACCTGAAATTCATTAACTAGTTAGATTTTGTTTAAGAAAAGAAAGGCAAGAAAGCTTTTAGAGGACTGTAGAAGATCAAAAATGTTTTCCCTTCCTTCTAAGTATACTTTAACCTCTACGGGGAAAAAAATAATACATCTGGGATTTGAAAAGTGACTGAAGAGGATTAAAAACCAGAAAGAAAAATTACAGAAAAATTAGAGAAAACAAACCTAGATTCCTATAGACTAAAAATGTCCATGATGAGGTGAAAGAATGGGAAGAAAATAATAATTTGAATAAGCATGTCACTTCATCATCTTAGGGCAGATGTTACTTAAGTTACTCTGATGGGGTGATGGGTGATTGATGCAGGTTTCCAAAGGCACAGCTGCCCTGCCCAGCATCCTGTAAGGATGAGTAAGATCTGCACACCCAAAACTCCACTTATGATCTGAAGCACATGTTTATTTTACCCAGTATTCATCACACTTCCTGTCCTGGAGAAGAACAACACATGCAAGAGCAACTAGGGTGACACAACCTGGCAAAATGCAAGCTCTAAGAAGCCTGACATTTGTTTAGAAAGTCCCGTTGGCACTGCTGAGATACAAAACCAAATTATTACCCAGCTCTTGTAGGAGCCAGAATGATGGAACTGCCCCAGGCATGTGTGCAGCTGTGGAATGCTCTGATCCATGCACCAGCAGCCCCCACCTGGCCGTGTGCTGGTTTTGAGTTCACCACTGGCCATTTATTGCTGTGCCACAGCAGCCACTGCGAAGTGTCACAGGTACAGCTGAGCTCAACACACCCCAAGGCACTTTTTCTACACTGGAGCTAACACAACGGAGGGAAAATCCCTGCAAGGGCTTATAAAACTCAAATTCACGGATGTACAGACCCCCACTCTGCTCAGGACCAGCCGCCTGGGGATCACGGGAGTGCTCATTTCCCTGATCCGGCAGCAACCCTAAGGTGAAACCCTGGAGCATGGAGGGCACCAGGGGCTGCTCCCAGCAGGTCACACCTCAGATCCACGGGAAGGAAGCAGGGACACTGCAAACCCCTCGCCCGCGCTGCCGTGCACGTACACACGGATGTATGGATGTGCACATGGATGGATGTGCACACACATGGATGGATGTGCACATGGATGTGTGGATGTGCACATGGATGGATGTGCACATGGATGGATATGCACAGGGATGTGTGGATGTGCACACGGATATGTGGATCAGCACATGGATGTGTGGATGTGCACATGGATGTGTGGATGTGCACATGGATGGATGTGCACATGGATGGATATGCACAGGGATGTGTGGATGTGCACACGGATATGTGGATCAGCACATGGATGTGTGGATGTGCACATGGATGTGTGGATGTGCACATGGATGGATGTGCACATGGATGGATATGCACAGGGATGTGTGGATGTGCACACGGATATGTGGATCAGCACATGGATGTGTGGATGTGCACATGGATGTGTGGATGTGCACATGGATGGATGTGCACATGGATGGATATGCACAGGGATGTGTGGATGTGCACACGGATATGTGGATCAGCACATGGATGTGTGGATGTGCACATGGATGTGTGGATGTGCACATGGATGGATGTGCACATGGATGGATGTGCACAGGGATGTGTGGATGTGCACACGGATATGTGGATCAGCACATGGATGTGTGGATGTGCACATGGATGTGTGGATGTGCACATGGATGGATGTGCACACGGATGTGTGGATGTGCACATGGATGGATATGCACATGGATGTGTGGATCAGCACATGGATGTGTGGATGTGCACATGGATGGATGTCCGGGCGTGCACACGCAGCGCGCTCCCCTCGCCCTAGGGCGAAACCCCCCGCCTCCCGCGGCACCTGCCCGGGCCGGTGACCGCCGCCCTCCCCGCGGAGGTTCCCCCGGCACCCCGCGCTGCCCCATCACCTCGCCAGGCCGCTCGGAGCGCACCGCGGGCACACGCCCGGCCGGCCGCCACCACCGCCGCCGCCATGACGGGCCCGCGTCCCCTCCCGGCCACCGTACTGAGGTGCCCCGCGCGCTGCCTGATGACAAAGCGCAGTCAGCGAGAGAACGGCTAGGGATAAACTAAAGCGGAGAGGCAAAAGCTGCGGCTGCCACCCAGCTGAAGCCTTCGCTGCCGCTTTAGTGAAGCCTTTGCTGACACTCTCCCCCTGCCCTGGCTGCTTCCTGCACCGTTATTAATCCCACAGGCAGGCAAGCGGTGAACAGCCTCAAAGGGAAAGCCCCTGGCAGGTCCCCAGCGCCCAACAGGGCGGGGCCCGTCCGTGTTTGTGTTCTGTGGGCGCTGAAGCCTCTCTTTTAGAAGAGACTCTTCTTAGGTGCTTCTTTTCCAGCACCATTGGTGTCTCATAGTTTAAACTACACTTTTAAAGTTGTTAGTGCTTCATCTTGCGATGCTCGGAATAAATATTGGCATGAGGGAAGTGTTTAGGGTTTTGCGCTGATTACGGTACTACTTTTGTCCGCAAAAATCGGTGGACAAGCCAATTAAGTGCACACTCGAGAGAGACATTGATTATTTATTTCGGAGTTGCACAAGCCTGAGTGCTCGGTGGTATTCGAAAAATCAAGCATCCCAGCTATCAGAACCTTTTATTATTTACCCATTTTGGCAAACGAATGAACTAGTGCTCATTGGCTACAAGTTACATAGTTCTCTTGTTCATTAGTATTCTCTATTGCTTGATGATTCTCTCGCTTCTCACGCTAATTAGTCCACGTGCTCAGGCTTTCTCTTGGTCTGAGGTGGGTTCTCAGCTGGTGGTTGTGATCTGTCCCTGTCGGAATTACCTTTTACCCAGGCAGAGCTGACTCTGCACAGTCACTGAGTTGTCTTTATTAGCTTCTTCCTTATCTTGGGACTTCTGCTACATGTCCTTGGGGCCCATAAATTCTGCATTCTTTGTGTCCACTATCAGTGGTGCATCCTTCTTCCCAAGCCTAGTTAACCTCCCCTTGGGTCAGATCTTTGAAACAGGCTCAGCCCTAAACCTTTACGAGGCAATTTACCCACGAGTGACCAGCGCTGGTTGCCTGGGATGAGATCCCGACCCCCACCCGGACACACCCTGCTGTCAGGGAGTTGTAGAGAGGGATAAGGTTATCCCTGAGCCTCCTTTTCTCCAGGTTAAACAACCTCAGCTGCCCCTCATAGGACTTGTGCTCCAGACCCTTCACCAGCTCCACTGCCCTTCTCTGGACACGCTCCAGCCCCTCAGTGTCCTTCCTGAATTGGGGGGCTCAGAACTGGCCACAGCACTCGAGAATTGGCCTCACCAGTGCCCAGTACAGGGGAGGAATCACTGCCCTGCCCTGCTGGCCACAGTATCCCTGATACAGGCCAGGTGCCATTGGCTTTCTTGGCCCCCTGAGCACAGCTGGCTCATGTTCAGGTGTTGTCAACCAGCACCCACAGGTCCTTTTCTGCTGGGCCACCTCCCAGCCACTCTGTCCCCAGCCTGTGGCACTGCCTGGGGTTGTTGTGGCCAAAGTGCAGGACCCAGCACTTGGCCTTGTTGAACCTCATGCAAATGGTCTTGGTGCATGGATCCAGCCTGTCCAGGTCCCTCTGCAGAGCCTTCCTGCCCTCCAGCAGCTCGACACTCCCACCCAACTGGGTGTCATCCAGGAGTTTACTGAGGGTGCACTTCATCCCTTCAATCCAGATCATCAGCAAGGATGTTATACAGGACTGGCCCAGCACTGATCCCTGGGGACACTGCTGGTGACCAGCTGGATGCAGCACCATTCTGCAGGACTCCCTGGGCCCAGCCATCCAGGCAGTTCTTAACCCAGCAAGGAGTGAACCTGTCCAAGCCATGGGCTGACAGCTTTTTGTGGAGAATGCTGTGTGGACAGTGTCAAAGGCTTTGCTGAACTCCAGGTGGACACGTCCCCAGCTTTTCCCTTTTCCCCACCCACTAGATAGGTCATTTGGCCATCAAAGGAGATCAGGCTGGTCAGGCAGGACCTGCCTTTCCCAAACCCATCCTGGCTGTCCCTGATCCCCTGGCTGTCCTGTACATGCTGCATGATCACACTCAAGATGATCTGCTCCATAACCTTTCTGGGCACTGAGGTCAGGCTGACTGGCCTGGAGTTCCCCAGATCCTGCTTCCAGCCCTTCCTGTGGATGGGTGTCACACTGACAAACCTCCAGCATCTGGCACCTCTGTGGTCAGCCAGGACTGATGGTAAATGATGGAGAGTGGCTTGGTGAGCCCTTCCACCAGCTCCCTCATCATCCTAGGATGGATCTCATCCAGTCCCATAGACCTGTGAGAGTCTGAAAGTGCTTTAGGAGCTGCTCAGGACCCTAAAGTCACTCACAGCAAGGGTAAGAAGGCAGCCTGGCAATTCAGCTGCACACACCCTGTCCCCTTGGGTGCAGTCCCCTTGGGGTGGGAGCTGTCTCTGCACAGCCCCTGCCACTGTGGCTGTGAGCTGTTACCCCACCAAGGATGAGAAGGCAGAATGATGAGTTAATGAGTTCTTGCTCTTTCAGAACAGTGTCTAGGACAGGGAAAATTTTGCTGGAGAGGCTTCACAGCAACTCTTTTCCTTCTTATTTTCCTCTTTTCTGTGCAGCAGAGGCAGGGGAGTTGTTGGTCTAAATACCATCTTCTACACCACGGGCATGTTTGTATCCTGCATTACCAATCTCCTTCCTGATGCACTGGGTTCAGTATTAAAGCCTACAGTAATAACAAAGTGCCTCATTTGCATTAGTGAGCAGAAGCACACAACCTACGACGTCTTCAGTATTTGTCATACATTCAACACGCAACACAATGATTGCTTTGTACCTTCTGGAACAAAAATACACCCAGAAGCTCTAAAGAAGAATTTCCTGTAGTGTTCTGGCAGACCAGCTGCTGGCAGAAAATTGATGCAAGACATAATCTTTTAAACAGGATTTTTATCTTATCTTCTGGCATTTTAAATATGCCCATTCTCACAGCGCTTAGATACCGCATATGTCAGGACGTGACCCTGATAGTGTCACCGAGGATAAAACCAATTAGTCTCTCCTAAATTCCTGCAGATATCTTCACTGAGGTATTTATTTCCAGTTCTTCCTCTTGGAAGTAATTGTGTCTTGTAGAGAATTAAACCCTCTTTTATATTTATGCACTGGGTGATGTAATGGAAATGCCACTTTCTGCGCATCATTTACCAAAGAGAAGGAATTCGCCTTGTACAAATTTGTTACCCAGGCAGTGGAATGACTGTTTAGTCACTGTACCTTGTTGCACTGGGACAGCTGCTCAGTGCCAGCAGCGTGAGCAGGGCTGGGTTTCCTTGTCTTGTGCCAATGGGAATTGCTTTATGCACTAACCAGGCTCTCAGAATGCTGCACAGATTAAAAAAGATGGAGAAAAAGTAATATACAGCCCTGAAAGCCAGTTCCTGAAGTTCGGCGTAAAGATTTAACTCAAAGAGGACAAATTTCCACCTTCTTGAGAGTAATTACACTTATTTTCCTCCCATCCCCTCTAAAAAAATGGAGCTACGTTTCAAGAAAAGGCTTTCCAAAAACCTAAATCATCTTGGAACAAAATGTGCTTTTAGTACCCCACTGCACTCCTGTGAGACACTTATCAGGTTTGTCCTGCACTGGAATACTTCCAGCAAAGTGATGTTAACAGCTATTTCTTTGCTGTCTCAGGGCAGAGAAAAAAATCCATCATATCTGATAACTGATTTGGATCAGGATTAGTCATTGATTTGTGAACAGTGCTGCCACTGGGAGGGACATGATGCAGGCTGATAATGGACCATACAAGGCCAGGCTTCCTGCTCCAATAAAGGAACAATTGTGCACTCTCATGCCAGCAGACAAAAATTTCAAAGGAGATGTGATTTTGATTAGGGTTTTCCCATCTCTGAATAATAGCAAAGTCTCAACCCTAGTTAATTTGTTTCTGCAAAGCTGATAATTTTTAACAACCGATAACATAAACACTGGGGGGTTTTTTTGCCTGGCTCATTGCCTGTATATCTCAAACATTTTAAAGTCACTCCCCAGTGTACATTTTCCCATTGTAAAAGCAATTATCAAACAAATGCATCACACTGCTTTGGCTCCTCCTTGGTAGCAACTTCAGATATGCAAGGAGAGAGCATAATGGATTCTCCATGGAAACCTGCACGTTAACAGTTTGCTTTTGTACGTCTTGGGGACTGATGAGCACCATCAAAAATCCTGTTTCAACAAGGTGTCATGAAAGATGCCAGACCAAGGCCATCAACAGTATCCATGAGGCCACGAGGGTGTACCTTGCCAGAGTGCAGATGCCTTTAGTACCCGTGTTTTTAGGGTTTCTGCCAAAAACCTGTTTCTCCTCAGCCAGGCAGCAGTGGCTGACACACCACCTCTCAGGTGGTCACTCCTTTGTTTCGTGGCAGCAAAATCAAAATTCCCTTTGCAAATGCCACCCCTACTGTTCCTGCCTGTGGTTGTGTCACGGTTCAACCCCAGCCAACAAGGGTTGCTACAGAGTGTATCTCTGGGACCAAAGGTCAGATGCCAAGGCGAGTGGGAAAGACAATAAAAATCTTTGCTAATCTAGAGGTGCTGTGAAACTGCTGAAACCAGGCAGCTTTCAGGAATTTGAAATCTTCAGTGGGTGTTTAATAATGCACCTGCTCGTTGATTCTTGGTCAGAAACATTCCTGCCCTGGTCAGTATGCTTTCTCCTCCTCTCTGTCTCTCCCCCTCTATTTTTAAGTCCATTTGTCTCACATTTGGCTGATCACTTCTTTTCTTCAGGAGTTCTGAGTACTTGATTTTTCTTATTTTTTGGGAACAAGCATCAGTTTCATGGAGGTGGCAGTGACGTGAATCTCAGGTGCCTCCATTATCAGGAATATGCATGACAGAGTTGGAGCAGCTGTAGTGATGCTGCACTTAACAACACTGTGTGATGTGGCACCAGGTGAAACCCTTGCTGCTTCTTCCCAATAGAAATGATACCAGCATCCATATCTAAAGCACTTGCTGGATGCTCTGCCTGGTTATTCCTCCACTTTTGATACACAACTGGTCAGCTTGGGCCTCGCAACTGCTGCTTGTGCTGAGAGTCACACAGGAAAATAAGCCACTTGTGACAGTTAACCTGGTTTGAAGGCTGTGCAATCAGGAAAATAGGCAATCAGTTACACAGGGCAATAAACAAAGCAGGATCTGGCAAGCCCAGAGTCTGCTCAAAGATACCTCCCAGCCAGGATAACATTCATCTGACTGCTGCTCCACCGCACATTTCCTCTGAGATCTAAATAATTGTTGTTACCTGGCACCAAATGCATCATGGTTGGTTCCTGTGTGGCAGCAGCCAGAGATACAGGAGTAGTTGAAAAAGGAACTGATCCGCTCTTCACATTATTTATGTTGTTCTCCTTCCTGTTGCTGGCAGGAACAATCCATACTCCACCTGTCTCACACACATATCATTTGCTAAGCAGAAGGCTGCTGTCCCCAAAAAGCAGCTGCTGGCACTCAGGTGCATGGTGGACACTGGCTCCAAAAGCTCCTGCTGAGCTCCACACTGGCAGCCTGGCTGGGAGACACGGACACTTGCTCTGGCAGTGACAGCACACCTGACCAGTGCAGGGTCTCAGAACAAGTCCTATTGTCACTATTGTGCTGGCGGGAGCAGATTCCAAGAACAGGAAATCAGAGGGGGTCTGTCACACCAGACTTCACTACAGGTGTTCTACACTGGACTTCCCCAAGATCTGATGTGAAATAGAGGGTGCAATGAGGAATCCTACAGGAACAGCTGCTGCAGTTAAGCTGGACACTCATATCTGCAAACCTCCTCTTCCAAAGGCTTCTTGCCAGGGCCTCTGTCACATGGCAGCAGGAAATAAAGATGCAAGCTGTTGCTGGCAGGCTCAGATCCCTGCCTTTGTCTGAAGCATGAGTGTAGAAAACAAAGAACAGAGCAGGAAACTTTGACACTGGTCACCCTGAAAGATACCAGTTACCCCAAAGGAAGGCAGAAACTCTGTACAGGACCAAGGCACTCAGTACCAGCACTAAACCTACAGGGTCTAAATTGGAATTTCTCCTTTGACTACTTGGGGTCTTTGTTTTCCTTCTCTAGAAACATCGTACTGAGAGAAGTAAGAGCAGTGTTTGTCATGGAGTCACTCCATAAGGATCCATGTATGTGGTTTAATGCTGCCAAGCCAACAGGTTATTTATTGACCTGCAGTATCTCAGTTTTTGCAATGACTACAGGACCCTCAGGACAGCTCTCTCTTGCACATTCTTAGGTTGTGAAATAAGCTCTAGCAGTCAGTGCTGGGATCTCAGGTGACTCAGAGCTGGCAGGGAAAGATAGTTTAAAGAGTTCTGCCCTTATTTTGGTATTGCCTCTTTCCTGTGCTGGTGGCAAGGACAATCCTGCCACAAAGTTCACCCTCTTTTGGACTGCTGTCCACGACTGTCCTGCTCCCTGGCAGCCTAGCACCTGACATTCACTTGCTTCCTATCTGCATGACTTGTCTGAGCAACACCCAGCTCCATTTATGGACCAAAGGCTTATTCATGAGATAGCAAATGTGGTGAAGAACCAAGCAAAATGTCAACTCTCATGTTGGTTGCCCACAACAGTAGCACAAAATTAAGAGGCTGGAGTGCTCAGAGCTGGTACTGGGGGACTTCTTCTCTCCCAGCAACAGTGAGAACCAGCCTGCCTTGTCTTCCTGAGGAGGAACCCAGTGTTTTCCCAGAAGTCACTCAAGGTCTGTAGAAATCAGTCCTAGTAAAAGTGACATGTTGGCAGGGACTGGGACATCTCTAGAGAATGTCAAGAAGCCAAAGGGTACATTGTGAGTAACAGAGATTAGAAGTTATGGCTCAGAAAATAGATGCTTTCAGGCACAAAATGAATGTTCATTTTGCTTGAGAGGACTTAAAAAAAATTAAAGCATACTGTCATCTCCTCTTTAAATTACATCTCTAGAAAAGAGGTGATGAGATTTTCTTTTTTCACTCCCTGACAAGTCAGAGATTAAAGAAATCTAAAATTAATGCAACACTCAAAAAAAAAATTAAAAAAAAGAGAAATTCCCTGTCTGCCAGTTGTATGAGCTGGTGGAGGTGACCTGGGCCAGGGCAGCTGAGCTGGTTTATGTCAGGGTCTGAAATACAGAGCAAAGGCAGAATAGCTGTCAGAGAGGTCTGAACTCTCTGCCTCAGACATCCCAGCATACTGAGGGGGAATCTCAGCCCCTTCTCTCTTGGGTGTGGTAGGTAAGCATGAGCACACTGCCAAAGAGGATGTGAAAAGCTACTCTGCCTATGAGGAAAGGCTGAGAGAGCTGGGAGTGTTCAGCCTGGAGCAGGGAAGGCTCAAGGGAGACTTTATTGTGGCCTTTCAATTCTTAAAGGAGTCTTAGAAGAAAGAGGTAAGCTTTTTAGTAGAGCCTCTTGAAAAAGAATGGGGGATAATGGTTTAAAACTCAAAGATGGTAGATTTAGGCCCAATATAAGATACAATTTTTATGATGAGAATGGTTAAATGCTGGAACAAGTTGCCCAGAGAGGTGCCCCATCCCTGGAAACATTCAAGGTCAGGTTGGATCTCTCAGCAACCTGATCTAGTTGAAGATGTCCCTGATTATTACAGACGAGATGGCCTTTAAATGTCCCTTCCAACTCAAACTATTCTGTGATTCTATAATTCAGTGATCTTTGTAATCATAATCACTCAGTGTGTTGTATTAGGTGCTTCATCAAACTTCCTAAGACTTGTGATTTACTGAGAAAGCTGTGATTATTCTTCTCACAAAAAAAAACCCAAGATTTTTTCTCGTGTAAAATCTGCTGTTTGCAGTCTCATTGGAACCCCAGCCTGCTCCATATGGAATTCAAAGTTAGGTGATGACCCATGCTCATAATACAGTGGTGTGCACCAGTACAGTGGTAACTCCTACATGAAACTGAGCATCCCCTGCTGCAGGTTCAGGGCAACTTGCAGCTCCTGAGTCACTCTGCTTCTGCTGGGTATCATAATTACTTGTGTTAAGGTACCACAAGTTCCAAGTACAGCTCTGTGTTATGAACTGATCACAACCCCCATTTCCATCCCCCTGCATTATTCACAGGAAAGAAGGTAAAAAATTGGGACTGAAATTCAGTCCATGGAAGAAGGGAGAGGTGCGGGGGAAGGTATTTTAAACTTTGTCTTTGTTCCTCATTGTCCTACTCTGTTATTAATTGGCAAGAAATTGAACTCCTGTCCTCAGGTTTCTTAGTCATAGCCCAGGGGTGCACAAGGCACAGTTACATCTCCACAATCAAATACAGCCATGGATGATGGGTCTAAGCTGAAGAAGGTTCAGTTTGGATTAGATATAAGAAAGAAGTTTTTTACAATGATGGTGGTCAAACACTGGAACAGGTTGCCCAGAGAAGTGGTAGATGCCCCACCCCTGGAAACATTCAAGGTTAGGCTGGATGGGGCTCTGAGCAAATTGATCTAGTTGAAGATGTCCCTGCTCATTGCAGGGGGGATTGGACTAGATGGCCTTTAAAAGGTGCTTATCAACTCAAATGGTTCTGTGAGGGCTGTCAAAAAGCCTGGCAGCAGGCTCTGGGAGGGGAGGCTGGTGAGAGCAGGCTTCCATGAGGCACCTGAAACGAGCTGGGGAAGATTCACAGCAGGGACAGAAAGCTGCATCATTTCCAACACTTTTTATCTCCAATACTGGTTTACCCACACCACAAGGCTACCCCTGGAGGGGCCCTGGCTGATGCTGTGATGCGTTTTCACAGGCTGAGATCTCCAGGCAATTACAGACTGACTGGAAATCAGTGGAACAACTTCACAGCCACATCCTGTCAAGATTTGATCTAAGCAATTGTACAAAAATTGAGAACTAGTATCTTCACATACATAATGCATGCTTTGATTTTCTGCTTGCTTGGCATCCTTCTAAAGAAGCTGTTGAAATATTTCATCAACAAATGAAGATCTCAGCAGAAGCCTGAGATAGCACGCTGAAGGAAAGGAAACCAAAGCAATGTGAGACACAGATTTTCCTGAAGTCAAGTCCCGTCCTGCTCCTCAGCATTCCTGTGACAGATCCTGACCTATGAACAGTCCAACCCACTGATGAGGGCCCAAAGGTCAGGCTGATGTCTGGCCCTGTAGTGGACAATGATGTCCAGGCAGTTGCCCGAACAACAGTAGCAACTCCCAAGGGCGTATCTGGAAGGATGCCCAGAGGAACACATCGTTGCTGAGGCCAACGTTCTCTTGCCCATAAAAGAGGCAAAGAACAAGGCAGAAACCTTTTATTTGTACTGGGCTTTGGGGAAAAAATTAAAACAAGAATTTTTGGAAGCCCAAAGAAGGATGGTCTCCCAAGAAGGAGGCTTAATTTCCATGCTGAGAAATTTCACTTAATTTCCGTGCTGAGAAATTTCACTGAACTCCAACTTCAGTGTTTATAGCCAGTAATAAAATAACTACTTACAGTAGCTTCTCCCTGCCCCCCCAAGTAAAGCAATGAAATTTAAATTACGTGCAGTGAATGGTTTTTAAAATACTACATAGAAAGTTGCTTGAGCACTTGTAAGCAATTGAAAGAGATTATTTTTAGCAGCGTGTTTGGGGTGTTCTGCTCCAGAACACTGCCTATGGAATGCTGTTAGCACAGTAGGCCAAATCTTTCACTGGTGGGAAATGGCACAGCCCCATTAACCCCGCAGATTGCACTGGACTCGCTGCTTCCCCTTCCTCCTCCTGCCTTGGGAAAAACCTGTCTGGTTTGTCGAGAAAGGATACTTCAGCCTCAGAGAGAAGAACTCAGTTACTGATAAGTGAATCAAGTACAATATATCCTGTCCGTGGTCTGCAGTCTGTGGAGGCCTTTGAAACCACTCAGGGTGTGCAAACCCCTCCACAAGGAGAGAATCCTGTAAGTGCCATGGAGTAGTTCAAGAACATTAACTGAAGCTAATATTTTGGGAGCTTCAGGACGTGAAGGGCATCACAAACCCTGGCAAGAAAGTTTGGTCTTTAGGCCAGATGACCCATGATGTGACAATGTCATTTAGCAAAGAACAAAAGTCTTTCTTGGTGAAGGCACGTTGTGTCCTCAAAGATCCTGTTTCCAAGCAATAGCAAATCCATGCAGAGAATTTTTTTCAGTCTTTATCTTCAGGCCATTTGAAAAGATCCCCAGAAGAAACCACCACCATGGAAAAAAAGTTCTTGTCGTTGCATGGTCATGTTACAGAAGCAAAATGGGAGTTTTCTTCTCTCTTTTTGGATGGCCATTGGGAAAATGTAGTTATCATATATATCCTTGCAAGGGTATGAAGCTGAACACTTCAGAAATTAACAATTCTTTGTCAAGGGAAATGAGCTGAGGGTCTTTTGGTTTTTGGAAGCCCAGAGCAAAAGCTGGTTTTTTCTTTTCCTTTTTACTTTGTCTGATACATTGTCTTCAGCATGTGAATGAAAGGCACACAGAGAAATATCTGTTCTGTTCCCTATCAGGGTGGGAGAGGATAAACCCTTAGACTAAGCTTTTCCCTGGCAAATATTACCAGGAGGGGAAGATTGGGATTGATTGTGGAAGTTTCAAAGGTCTCATAAGGAACCAGGTGCCCCAACTCTATTGACCATCAATAAAAAATGTATATTGGAAATTGTTTCAAGAATCTTCTTGTTCTTCCTCTGAATGGGGCAGTCATAGACATCCATCGCTCCACTGAAAATAACACACAAAAATATGTTGATGCTGGAGACTTAAAACCTTAAAGACTCCAAGGGTTACTTAGATTTTTTGCTGGTTTCAAATCCAGTGGACCTTCTGTTGTATCACCACAGTGAAATAAAAAAAGCCCCACACTGCTGAGAAGGCAAACCATTGCTCTGTTTAAATCCTGAAAAGAATGCATTTTAAAGACTGATTTAGTCATCAGACCAGCCAGGAACAATGAGGAGTAGAAAAGTGAGTTATCCAAGCTGCTAGCAAAAACCTGCTGCACGCATTGTGAGAAAGGCAAGGGTTGACCTGTAACAGGTTCACAAGAAGTTCCTGAACTATGGGCCTCTCATGTAGAACTGCAGAGCATTTGTAATGCTGATGAAAGCCCAGAAAAACATGAAGGAAGCCCATGAACTGGCAGGGATGGGCAATGCAAGCATCGTAAGGAAAACAGACCCCCTTGTTCCGCTCCTGAAATCCTTTGAACTAGCTGATGAAATGGAGACTATTGCCACAGGAAGAAACTGCAGCCAAAGCCAGCAAAAGGTAAGGGCATCTCTGTGGTTTCGTGAGGATTTCAGATATTGCATCTCATTATGATGTTTTGAAACCAACATAGAATCATGGAATTCTTTAAAAGTCCAATTGTAGCATCAGCCCCTTTGCTGAAGTTTGAGCACCCCTTACTAGAGGATCTCCAGGGCAGAGGTGGAGCATACATTAGACCTGTCCTCATCCAGCTCGGGAAGCTCTTGGAGTGATCACTGCCTTACCAAATGGGAACAGGTTCCTGCCCCAAACCAGCAAATACTCCATGTAAGATCCCTGTCAGCCCCCAGAGGTTCTCCATTTTGCTTCAGGGTTTTTTTTTAAGCTGTGGTTGTCTAAGCAGCTATGTGAGATTGACTTGGATCAGCTGCTGAGGGATGTAAATGCTTCAGGGTAAGCAGGGAGTAACACCCTCACTGAGCCTGCCTTGGGGTTTTTTGTGTCTCTTTGCCCACTCAGGGTGTGCAGCCGAGCTGACTCACGTCTGGCACAAGAGCTGCACGGGCCTTCCCTGTGCTCCCAGAGAGCCTGCACTTGCCATGCAAGCCTCTCACCCCTCAGCAAAATAAAATCTCAGTTATTAACCTCATCCACGTTCCCCCATCTCCTCTGTGTGTCTCCGTTATTTTTGCTGTATCTGATGACACTCACCGGCGTGCAAAGTGTTCATGTCCTACACTTTGGGGTGCTCTCAGGATGTTTTACTTCTGATCTCACCAACACCTGCAGTATATGACTCCTAAATCAAAGGAGGCTTTTCTCCATGCACTGCTGATCAGTCCTTCAGGGGCAAATTCCCCCTGCCACAGGACACAAGTTCTGCTCACCCTGTCAGTGCCCTCACCTTCTCCCACCACCCCCTTTGCCCCAGGAGCAGGCAGGGACTGCATGGTCCCCACTACTGGCACTGTCTCAGGTCAGGGCAAGACCAAAAGCTCTAACCTTGGGATGAAAACAAGAATGTGCAAAAGGATGTATTGGCTAAGAGGATAAGCAGGAAACTGACTCTTGTTTATCTGCGTTGAGTCTACCAGTGAGGCTGTAGAAGCCTCTACAATTCTTCATGGCTTTCCTGATTCTCTTCCCTCTGTTTCCTTCCTGCGTGGATGATGAGTTGGGCAGCATCCAGGCAACTGAACCCCGAGTTCAGCCAGATGAGTGGAAAAATCCAGGACATGAAGACTGAGATGGAAAATTTGTCTGTGTTCAAATTATCATTAGATTTCACAGAACAAGAGAAATACCTTCCCCTAGGAGAACCAGTGTCTTGTTTCTGTGGGAGTTGTAAGAAATCTGCCAAAGAAATAACATGTCTTCTCCATTTTCTCTGCCCATGCCTCCCCCTGCCCCCTGCAAACTTGAGTGAAGAGAGTTTGGAAGTTTCCACAGTTACACAGCACCCTTAAGCAAGAGGGAAAAATACTTTGGGGACCATGCAAGAAAAAGAAAAGTTTATTAATATGTCCAGTTTAACTGCTCCCTGTTGACATCATCACAGTTAAATAAGCTGTGTAGCAGAAGAAGGCTGCTAGTGAGAATCCTGTGAATGCCCTGTTCATTTGTGGGTGTCAGACTTTGACTCAGAGTGTGATGTCTCTGGTACTTCTCTGCCAGCCTGGTGCTGCAAGTGCCTGAACAGATAATGACCAGCGTTTTCCCAGATTCCTGCTCAGCAGCACATTAAGTAGTGACAATGGGGACCTCTTGTGGGATCCCATTACAGCTCATCACCAACACACAAAACACCATTCCCCAACCCAGGCAGGGAAGCCTGGCAGCAAATTTACAGTAAATGCTCAGAAGATGAGGCAGGTTCCTCATCCTGCTCTGTTTTCTGTCCAACACTGAGCTTTGCAGGCTGCAGCGTACTAAGAAGGCAAAGAGGCTCCAGTCTATGGCAAACTATTTGTAAGGAAAAGTGGATTGATCCAGGAGTTTTCCATCTCCCTTATAAACATCACACACTGGTGGAAAGTGAACAAAACAAAACGTTTTGAATGACTCTGGGACGAGGCCAAAATATTCCAAAATAAGATTTATGCTAATTAACTTCCTTTCTCTGGTTACAAAGCAACGTACTGGGAAGCTGCTAAAAACTGTATTCATATTATTATACTCAGTTCTGTCTTGAGGTTGAGGTGTGTGTCCATTTTAAATTTAGGGAGCATCCCATATAGCTTTAGGAATGTTGGACATTGTGGTGTAATAAAGTACATCATTTTTTCAGTGGATGCCGTATGTTATATTAATTGTTAGGAAAACCAAAATCATACCACCATTTATGAACAACAGAAGTGAAATTATTTTGATGCTCTGCAGATAATACCGAATACCTTTTTTTTTTTCCATCTAGGACAAGGATGCAAACTCTGTATATACGTCACGTTCCTGAATTTACCATGTATTTTCCCATGTGCTGAGCAGATGGATCACCTGAGGTCTGGCTGCACAACAAAAACCTAGCTGCAGAAATGGCCTGGGCCATCCTTATCCATCTTCCTTCCTGCTTCCTGCATAGCTCATCCCACAGTCCATGTCTCCACATCCTTGTGTATTGTCTGCCAGCTGCTGAACTGGCCAGAGACCATCCCAGAACTACCTCTTTGCAGCAGACCTGCTGCTCCCCACTGCTGAAGCTCAGGGGACCAACAGGTCCCAGGGTGACCAGCATGTAGAAGCCTTGGCAAAACAAAACTGCCCTGAGCTTGAGGCCTTTGTGCAGCTGAGAGCAGCTCTGGCTCTGCCATCCAACAGCCCCAGGGAGTAAAGGTAGCTGGAACAAGGGTCAACCCACCTGCAAACGGCCCTTGGTGAAGAGAGAAGCAGCATCAACACAAAGTGAGAAACTGCTTGGTACCTATGGACGCATAGGAGAAACACAGAAGTCCAAAAGGGGAGAGCAAAATGTGGAGAAATCCCAAGATTGCTGTTTGGGAGGAGTAGGATGGAGACAGGAGGGAGAAGGCTGGCAAGTCCAGAGCAGATGGTTGCTTTGGAGGAGGACCTGACATGCTCAGATGGAAAAGTCTGCCAGGGCCATGCAGTGGCTTCACAGGCAACATGCCCCCACCCTGTCTGGAAGTCGATCCCCCCTGCCATGCCATCAGCTGGGAGGGCACTGGATTGAGATGAATGAAAACCACTCGCATGAGGAAAGCAATATTAGTTAAAATGTCTTATCATACATTTAGTTAATTACTAAGTGAATTGCTTTAATGCTACAAAGAATACACAGCTGTGTTTAATGAGCTGCTGAAAGGCTTTTTGGGCAAACTTTAATAATATCACTATTCTCACTGAGGAAAATTGCTGCAGGGGAAAATGCAGCTGTTCACACCTAAAATGTTCCGAGTGACAGCTCGCCAACTATTATCTTTAGGGCACACAGGAGTCTGTTTCATTACTATGAAATGTTAAATATTTATGCTTATCACCAGTGTGCAGCCGCCTGGGCAGGCTGCAAGCCCAGTTCTTCTGGTGACAGAGGAGGCAGTTTCCAGGACAGGTTAAATAAAGCCAACCTCTTCTTTTCACTTCCTGTCACAGCTCACACTTCCCAGCTCTCAGACCTGGAACCACCTCACACTTTCCCTGGGACTCTCTCCAGCAGGCCTCCATCCCTTCCATGAGGGCTGCCTCAGCTCAGACACAGCTCCCCAGCCCACAGCTGACCTACTGCAATTAGCAAAAACCCAGTTGATTGCCCCTGAGCAAGGAAGACAGCAGCCTGTGGTACAACCCAGTGCAAGGCACGCGTTTCCTGAGACAGCACAGGTGTCTCCTGTTTGTGCCTCAGGTCACTTCAGCAGCTCTCCAAGCCAAGAGTTTTAACTCCTACCCAAGTAGAACCTGCAGCGAGCTGCATCTCATTTATGGGTCAGGCTGTCAGGTGGAGAAGGGCAGTGCTGACAGTATTTTTCTGAGAACTTGCCCCGGGAGTCTCCTGCTGCCTCCAAGTGACTTTCGGTATCGTGATGAGTTGAGACAACCTGAAGCACTTAGAGATCTGAGAGCACTGCGAGGAGCATTTGTTTATCTTTGCTTGGAAGAAGCTCAGTCACTTGGGAAAGATAAATTTCAGCGATGTTTTTGGCATCTATAAACAAAGTCAAATATTTTGACTGTGGCGATGTAGTGACTGCCATGCATTGCAAATACAGTCGGAAGCTCTTTCTGCTAAGCACTTGATCAGGCTGGTGGGTACTTGGTCTGCCTTCTATTTGTTGCCTCATTCAGAATAAAGTACCAACGTTCTGAATATAATTTGTGAATACATTATTCTATTTTGAGCTCAGGAAACGCTTCAGTCTTTTCCGATTTTCAGAGTACTTGAAGGACCAAGTGCAAACATTCTTGCCTGTATCATTTATTGAGGAAAGAAACCATTAGCTGCAGCAAGAGCAATATCTTAGCTGTGCAATTACGCTTATGGCTTGTCATCTGCCACTAATGCCTAGGGGAAAGAGAGCTTTTATTGCAGAATTATGCTGAAAAAAGAAATAAGCACCTGTGTGCCGGGGAAACCTTGCCTTAACTTGCTCAGCAATAGTGGCCAGGCCCATTGGCTCCTTCTCTTGATGAACATTCTTGTTATGGAATCGTTCTTCTTAATGACTCTCTGCTCAGGTTTCTACAGCTCTCGTGTGGGTAAATGCTGTGGATGCTCCCAGCCTACTCTGTTGTTTTCCCTGGATGCTTCTGTCCCTGCCTTCCATGAGCCCTCGGAATTACAACCCACTCAGGGCATGAACATATTTGTGAATATACACGGGGCTGTAAAATCCCGCTTTACACTCTGCAGTTTTTAGATCACTGCTTCGAAGGAGGCTCACAAGATATTTAACTGGCTGAGTTGCTGGATGGGAAGTGGCTTGTGGATGGAGCTAAGAGCTTTCTGGAGATTTTTTTCCAAACCAGGCAATTCTTCTCTGAGCCTCTTTGATCTTCAGTAACAAGACCTCCCAGGAGACTTGCAGCTCTTCCTGGCTACTGCCAGGCTAAAGAGAACAGTATTTTTCTCTCCCTTTTTTCTCTTATTGAAGCATTTTGCCTTCTGGGCACAATTTCCCTCCATAATAACCTGATTTTGCTTGTGTTTTTTTTAAAAAGGAGAGATGGATTGCAGAAAAAAAACAAAGCAGCAAAAACTAAGGCCAGCCAAATCTTTGTCAGGGCAGAACTAAACTTATGACCTGAAAGGAGATTAAGAATGAGAATGTGTCCCTAATCAGCCCTGTGGAGAGCAGAAGAGCCAGGGACACAGGCAGAGTGGCTGTGCACCCCGTAGTGCCGTGTGAGCCAGCAGCTACCTGCACAGTGCAGGGCTCCAAAGTTCACAACAGACACCTCTGAAGTGATGCTGGGAGTTCTCCATCTCATCTGGGAGTTCTTCATCTTCTGCTTTCTCCCAGCACTGTTACCACAGCAGGCGACAACACAGGGAAAAACCAGGAGAAGTCTGGATTGCCCCCTGACCACCAACATGTACAAGCCCAGGACTTGGATTTCCAAGGCACTCCTGAAGTGACAAAGAGCACAGCAGCTCCACAAAGCTCATCCCTCATTCCTTCATGCCCAGTGCAGAAGTCTTGTTTCCTTCGCTCTGCCTGTGACTCATAGAAATTTTCCTCCAGGTATGCAACAGACACCAACAAGCATCATGGCAGAGAGTTGCTGGCTAGTGACAGTCTGTAGGATCATCATTCATATAGATTTCTGCAGGCCAGTTGAATTCATGCACTAATTTAACTGGCTCTGACTCTCCTGGGTTTGGTTTTTTTTTATTTTTTAATAAGAGAAGAGCTGTCTTGTCCAAGTACGTAAAATGTTCCAGGCCTGAAGAGGTTTGCAAAGGGAACTTGACAGTTCCTTGTAAGAGAGCACATATGTGGAAGTGCCAGAAGAAGCAGCAGAGCACAAGTCAAGGCATGGCAGATATGCAGCCAGTCAAGAGAGCAGCTGTGCCATCCAGAATTGAACACAGAGCATTCCTGGGAACTGGCAGCAGGTGGAACTGCGAGGACTGCTGGGTGCACATTGGTGCTGGAACACCAGTGGTGTGACTTTTCCCTCGGTTGCTGAAGCCAGCTGAGGTCTGGGTTGGGTTGTAAAAGTAACAGTCACACGGTATCATGGATAGTATCAGGAATCTGTTGTTTCAAATCTTCTGTGTCACCACAAGGAATCAAGGACAGCCATGTCTAGATGCTTGCAAGTGTTGAAGAATGGGAGAGCAACAGAAACGTGTCTGGTTTAAAATCAGCTTTGTCCTCGCCTTTCACACAGCCTCACCCTGAGTTTTGCCACAGTCCTGTGTGATCTCCAGTGTCTCTGCCCATTTAGCCCCTGGGGAGAAATACCTCTTCTGGCAACAGGAGCTGACCAAAGTGCCAGCTCTTACATTTGGGATGATTAGTTTGGCATCTTCCTGGGAGGGTGGCGTAGCCAAGCCCCAGATCTCCAGAGATGGGGACTGCCAGCCATGCAGGCTGCCAAGACACAGGCAAAGCCATGATCTAGTGTTGGCATCAGCCCAGCTGTGGGTCAGGGGCTGGAGGCTCCATGGAGCCATTCTCATGTTAAGGAAACTTCCCTGTCTGACCATCCAGGAGCCACTCTGGAGTCTCTCTCACACCACCTGAGCTGGGAGTGAAGCCCCTTCTCAGCTACACCCCCACACTCACAGTCAGACCAGGTTTCTTTACCAGCTCGACCTCAGGTGTAAATGATATTAATAACACGGGATAGCTATTGCATGCCCTTTATTCCTGGAGATACTCTGGACTTCTGCTGCTTTGTGCTCTTCTCATTTGTGTAGCCACATAAATGTTTACAGGAGGTGACCTGCATCTTCCTTGGCTACAAACGGCAGGAGCAGCCGAGTCTGGCAGCTGTGAGCTCTTTCTCTCCAGGGACTTGTGTCTAACAAATGCTGAAAGCAGTTAAAGACCAACTCACCTGAACAGATCACTTATATTTCATATATTAGAAAAAAAAACTAACTGCAAAGGCCGATAATAAATGGTAAAGCCATTGAGTGATGCATTTGTTTTATTGTTGGTGGAAAAATCCATGTGGCTAAAAGACGTGCATCATATTTCTACTCCACTGGTACACAGGAATGGCCTAGGATGCTGTGTCCTGACCAAATGCCAATGCCATGAAGGAGAAAAGATGGGAAAACCTGATCTGTTTGCTCTTGTGGCTCTATCTGCACAAGAGCCAAAGGGTCTGATAGCCCTCAGCATGGCTATTTCCCACCTAGAGGAATGCTGGTATCATTTTGTTCATTCAAGTCAGAGCAAGAGCACACCAGGAGGCAGAGCTGAGTAGCAGAAAAATGCCCTGGAAGGCAACTTGGGAAAAGTAGGTTTATTCTCATCTCCAGGACAAAACCTGTGGTCGAGCCAGCTCCTTCATCTATAAAGCAGACATCTGTGCTCAGAAAGTCAGGTGCTGGAATTGTACAGGAGCTGCTCTGTGGAAACAGACCAGCTTTAAAAATGGACAGTTGTTCTTGGAAATAAGTCATATAGATATATATATATATATATGTTTGTATTTTTATTTATACCTACCTATATTTATTTGTCTATATAAATATGTATTTATGTATCTCTATTTATGTACAAATGTACAATATGTCTGTATTTGTTTATATATATGCATCTATACATACAGGCATGTACACGTATTCACATGAAGAAATAAATTGATTCTGTGCAGGACCAGAATCGCAGCTTGTGTTATTCTCCTTCTCACTTCTCCTTCTCCTTCACTTTCCCCTTCTACTGCTTTTCCTTCTTCTTTAATGAAATGGAGTGAAAAGGCTTGAAACTGTGAAATGAGTGCCAGGAGGCAGAACAGAAGGACTCTCTATGTGTGTAAGGATTTAAATAACCCAGCTTTCAGGGGCAAGGCTCAGAAGTTTTGAATGCAGAGGGCTGGTAGATTGCCCTGCCTCTAAAAGCAGTTTTCAGGCTGCCCTTCTTGGGTTCCTGCAGCTGACACCTTGCTGTATGGAAGGTTGCCAAATTAGGGGGAGATAAATGGTGAGATATACAATTTATATGGTGGTATTTATACGGTATTTATACTTCTGCCCTGGATAAGAGACCCTTTGGGTAGGCTCATATCAGTGACCCGAGGAAGGTCAGAGTCCTTGACATCGTGATTTGCTCTTTCTGTGATCAAAAAACCATTTCCGTACGGGGACAACCTGCAAAATGCCCGGGTGGGACACCTTCCTTCCCCTCAGCCTCTGTTCCCCTCAGTTCTCTGCACAATTGGGCTCAGATGTACCATGGTGGTTTCACCACAGACCTCCACCAGTGCTGATGGGAGATGAGTGCTTAAAACCTGTGCTTAGGTCTTTAGGAAGCCTTTGAAGTAGTTTACCCATCTTTTAATCAATACCAAGACCCTTTGAAAGACCTGGAAACAATGAAAGCAAAGCAGAAAACTTCATCCAGTCACTAAAATCAAAGTGTGTGACAATGAAAGAAGAGAGCAATGCCAGATGAACATATCGAGCTGTAAACAGCAGCACTGCACAGAAAAGTGTGCTGCCAAAGCAAAGAAAACCACTCAGTGCATGGAGCAATCTCCCAGTCCTGGAATTCCCAGAGCAGTGTGTTTGGGTGAGACTTTTCAATGGCAGAGAAGCCAGTGCAGGGGTTAAAGAATCAAACATGTCATCACCAGCTCTTTTTCCAGTGCCCAAGCGAGGAGGACGGCTCTGGGCTGTATGCCAGGACCCCATCACACAGCAACACTATCCAAAGTTCTAGTTAGAGCTGATTGGAAAGATTTAGACCCGGCAACAACCCCCAAGAACATGCCTTTCTGTCAAAGCTGGAAAAACCTTGTGAGAACCGTGTGGTTCTGACAAAAAAGCAGACAGTGAAAATGCTTTACAGTTCATTTTGGAAGATTTTATTGCATCTGCTATTATTTCCCGATTTTGTTTTTAATATTCTGACATCATGGGAGAAAATATGGATTCAGTATTTTTATGGGAAAATGCCATGGTTGAAAATCTTTATTTCTGTGACTCTCCATTTAATAGGGCAATGGATTTTTCACAATACATGCTGGAACAGGGACCGGAGTGACTGTGAGATTGCCATCCCTGCAGATACTCAAACCTCAGCTGAGCATGGCCCTGAGCAAACCCCTGTAATTGGACCTGCTCAGAGCAGGGAGTCAGACTTGAGCTTCTCCGAGCCAACCTACATTATTCTGTATTCTGTGATGTAAAGGATGGGAAGAGGCTTGCTATGACACAGGGGAATGAAACTCTAAGGAAGATTTTTTTCCCCGTTTCACTCTCCACAGAAAATCATGAAGTGCAAACCATTAAATTTCAAAACCCTAAAAATATTCCATAGTGCTGCCTCCACTGGCAGAAGGGTGGTGGGGTCATTCGATCTTCCTTTTAACACGAAATTTTTTCCTTTCAGTTTAACATCAAACAGCTCCAGTTTGAAGTGGGACCTGAAGGATTTGCCCTCCTTGGACCTGGCCTACTCTTGCAGCGGTGTGACGAGGCAATCCATCCTGGAACTTCACAGTGCTGGGTGGAAGGCACACAGCAGGGACTGACAACAGCACCAGCTTCCCTTCCTCTGCGTTTTCAGCTGCTTTCTCCGTGGAGCCAAACAGGATTCTTTGCCTCTGCAAATGGATCACCACAAGTTCCCGTTCTTTCATGTTAGAGGCAATTAGTGGATATTTATAGTGCACCCCACGTGGAGGGACTACTTTGGATCTAAGTGCTTTGGCCCAGTCCAAAGAGAGATTCGTGACTGTGGCTGCCCCTGCTGCCGTTCTTTGACTTCAGATTTAGTAACCCTCCAACAGTTTCTATTTCCTCTTTACTCAGTGCTTCAGTACATCGACCTTGACATCCCCACCTCTCTGAGGCCCCAGTGCTGGTAGCTTGGGAGCACAGCTGCTCCCAGGGCTTGGAGCAGGAGCTGGAAGCAGCTGCCTGCACTGGCACTGCCCCTCTGGCAGCTGCCAGACCCTCCTCTCTCATAAACACCCATCCTGCGGTAGGCCCTGCATGAAATATCGTGATGTTTTGGCTACCCCTTGGAGATTCCCTTCCTGAAGGCACTGATTTCAACAGACCCCGCCTAGAATTAGTCCTCTTTCTCTCTCTCTCTCTCTCAATAACACTGTACTCTAAACTGCAAATACTTCTTACTGTGTTCTGCTAGATGCAAAGAAAATGAAGCAGCACACAAACCTTTGCAGTTCAAGCATCCCAAGTAAACTTACACAGCCACTCCCAAATTCTCAGCATTTGCCATCCAGGCTGCTTAGAAAGAATTCACATTAACAATATATTGTAGTTAAATATTATGCGGTTAGAAAATCCAATTTCCTCCATAAGAAAGACATAAGCATGGTAGAAAAAAGCAGTTTATGACATTGCAATCAACCACTCCTGTGGAGTGGGGGAGAGTACAATAAAGTTCACACAGGCAGCATTAAATCTGTTACCTGCTAAATCACGGGTACTTGATTTTTACAGTGGCAAACATTTTCCTTTAATGCTTTTTCCTGTTATGCATTTTATTGAGCCACAATTTATCCTGGGCAAAAATCCCTACAGATCCCATCTCCTGTGGTTATTTTCCCTAGGACAGGTTGGAAATGGCTGGAAAGCCTGTTTGAACTATGATTTAAAACTTCCACTTTAATTGTAGCAGGGCACAGACCTAAAGGGCAGGTTGGAGCAGGTGTGGATAGAGACTCCACATGGAGAATTACAAATGCTGAGGAGCCAGATGCTGGACCTCAAATCCTGCAAGGGAACGTGTGAGGTTCTTGGGACACCCACTAACTCACCAGTCACTGTCTCACCCACGCCCCAGTTCTCACTGCACCTCTCACTTCTTAAGGCCAAGCAACAGCTTTCTCCTGCAAATCTCTGTGCTATAATCTGCTTAGTTGAATGAAAAAAAAACCGCTTCAGATTCAATTAGCAGTGCCAGTTAAGACTTCTGCAGATGTCAAAGCAAATGACCTCCTGATTTTAATGTGTGCCTGACACCAGGCGCCTCTGAGAGGATGGTGGGATCTGTTCCCTTGCTCATTTGCCTGACCCTGGTGCAGGCTTGTACTCAATTTAGATTTAGCAGAGCCATCATGAGAGGAGGAGGCCCAGGAAACAGCTGCCACCACCAGGCATCTCCCTGAAAGTCACCAAGTTTCCATGGCCCCGCCCTCTCATCTCTGTTTAAAACTATCACAGTGACTTTCCACAGGGAAAAGGGTATCTCAGTGAGATTTAGGAGGAAAGCCTAATTCTTTACATTCTCTACTCTCAACTTCTCCAGCAATAACAGAGCCCTTCTCTTTTTCCTTTTTATTCACTTTGACCCTGCTCCAAAACTACTTCTGCCTCTTGATGAGGATTTCCGTGCTTCCACTTCTTGCCTTCTTCCCAATATCTGCCCAAACATGCACCAGCCCAAATGCACAAACACAGGAGCTCCCTTGCAAGAGAACTTTGGTCCCCGAGAAAAATGAAAACCCCAGTTGCTTATTCAGCCTGCCCAATACAGGGGGACTGTTCCCAGCCTTGCTTTTACTTGGTGCAAGTAATTCAAGTTTGACAATTGCATGGGCTTCTTGCTGCTGTGTTCACAAGTGCTCTTGGTTGCAAAACTGAGTTTGCATTTGTAAAAGCTGCATGAACTGGATGCTTCTTAACTGCTGATAAGATTTCTAAATCCCATAAGAGCTTGGGGATGCACCCTGACCTCCTCCTTATTTTAACTTGGCCCTCCATTTCTTATTTCAATATGAGCTGCTTGTGCTGGGCACTTCTGACATTTGAGAGAACCTAAGGCTGTTGGGAGCAGGTACATCACAGCCAAAATCTCAGCTATTTCTTGAACCAGCCCTGTGCTGGCAGCACAAAATGACGGCTGTGTATTACCAGGGGTTGGAAGTAGTGTTTTACAGAGCATTTTCCCCACTTTGCCATGTGTGTAGATGTGCAGCAAATCTGATCCCTGCTGTTAACAGGCTGGGCAACTAAACCACCACTGTAGGTTATTCTGATGGTCACCATCAGAGTTGCTGTTCTAGAAAGAAGAAAGCAAGTCTGAGAGGAGTGATGCTTATCTCAGCAGGATGCCTCTTGGTTTTCTTTCCTTTAATGCTTTTTCCTTCTCTGTCTCAGGAAGTGATATGTTATTAAGTGTCCTTTGTGTGAGAGTTCAGGGAATGACGGCAGTGATTTGAGCCTCTCTTTTGCTAGTTGCTAATGCAAACATCATTTCGGGTTCCGTTAATTAAATGGAATTACTCTAAAATCAGCATTTACCTTAAAAGCACTAAAAAACTTCTTTCTGAATAAATGATAGCAATAGATGCTGAAAAAGCCCAGCATATATTTTCCTTAGGAACACACAGTGTTGGCCTCTGAGCACTTATGATGAACGTCACCTTCCAAATTGCTTCAAGAAATGCTTTCCACTCAGCTGCAGGACTCATCTCTCTTTATTCTCCCATTGCTTCTGTGCAGAACGGTGCAACTAATTGATGTTTATTTCCCTGGCTGTTAAGAAAATGAAACAATTTCCATTGCTATTTTTGGTTTTGAATGAGGTCCCTATAAGTTAAAAATGCATTTCACATTGGCCAGTGAAGTTTAGCTGGAAAATGACTAAAATATGGAAGTTGACAAGAATATAAATTTGCATTACAAGTCCAACATAGTGCATTAAAAAAGGCAAGAGTAAGATTTTCTGAGCTGCTGTGAGCAATCTGGTGAAACAGCATAGACTCCGTAGGACATTTTGGTATCAGCTGAATCTGCTTTGCTGCTCTCCCATTTTTGTGAACCAATTGCACAGGTTGTGGACTGCTGCTCTGGCCACAGACCCCATGTCGCATTGAGCAGAATGCAGGTGTCTTGTCCTGAAGAGATTTACTGACTGCACTGAGCAAAGACCTTGCAATTGGGGATCTGATTCAGAAAGCTGACAGGTGTTGGTCTGTCTTTGCCTTCAGCAAAATCCTGCTGGCTGCAACGCAGTCGAAAATCCTTCTCAGTGTTCATGCTTGTGAGCTTGATATCTGACTGCTTTGAGGAATGCTTAGTCACACTCAACTCTCACATTTGGATTCTGCTTGCACTGGTCTGGGGTGTTGCTCTGTTCCTCAGACACAGAGTGGACGATATCTCCAAGGTTTTTAAAAGGTTTTGCTCCCTGCAGACACACACAGGATGAATAGACACAGGTTCCTGTTAAAATCATGAGCAACCGGGCCCTTCCAGTACAGTAGGGCTGGCAGGGTCTAGTGTTTACATCCCAAAAGGGTTTTATAACATGAAGTTAATTGTATCTGATGTATCAACTCCTCTGTTCTGTAGAGCTCATAATGAGAGTCTGGCAAACGATTTCTTCTGAATAATTTGTTGCATGAATTCAACCCCTTTCCCATCTGACAGAAGCCATGGATAGTGTGCAGTTCCTTCAATATATTCAGTGCTGCTCGAATTAATGGAAATATGTTGTTCCCAACTTGCCCTTCTTGGCTGGGAGGTCAGGTATAAAAACAGCCCTGCCAGTTCCTGGCTACTTCAGCAACCTTTCCCTTTCTTTGGTGGGGAAGGGTGGCCTGTCTGAGCTGGCCACACTCAGCCCTGTTCGAGCTGTTCTCCCAGGCAAAGGGGTCCAGAATTCCTGTGGGAACTGCTGTCTGCTGCCTGTCTTTGGGACAATATGAAGCACAAGCAAGGAGCAGTCTCAGTATCTGGGCAGAAGGGATCCTGACAGAGCAAGCATGTTCCAGCTGCACTGCCCCCAAGTTCAGCTGCATCCACAATCTCTTGAAATCAGCCTAAAATCACAGCCTCAAACCTTGTGTCATCCAGTCCAGCATCTGAGCTTGACTTTCCTCGTAGGGTAGAAAAGAGACCTGGGATTTAGTCTGAAGTTGTCTGTGAGTAAAACTTGCCAGAACTGCAAAGTCAACCCCAGAATGGCAGACAGAGGGTGGTGTTCTTTTTTTTTTTTGGACTATGAAAGCTAATATCCAAAATATCTTAAGAGCAAGTCCTGCTGGAACAGAACAGGTGGGTATTTTTTTCTCTCTCAGTCCACTTAACTAAGGTCAATCTTGGATTATAGTTAAGAATTGGATAGTCCTTCTTTGCCCTGATTTTTTTTTTTTTTTTGGAGGGGTGGTGGTATGTAGTGTGGGCTTGTGGTTGGTTTTTACTATTTATTGTTTGTGTTGTTGTTGTGGGGTTTTTTTTAACTGATCATCCTCCAAATAAAGCACTACTGCAGATGAGATGTGACTTTGTGAAACACTTGCTCAGAGAAGATTGACAGAAATATTACCTGACCCCATCAAACCTGACAAAGAGGGCCAGGAGAAATTAGCTGTTTAATATAATTGATCTTCATAGTAGAGAAAATACTGGAATTGAAAGCAATTGCTAAATAGAGGGGCAGCTTCTTGTAGAACAGCCTGGCACCGTGACTGGTTTGAACAATTACATGGTGTTGCTGTGTAAACAGCTCAGTGCCATAGCTGGTCATGTTCTGGTACCTTCCAAACCTTTGCATAAAGGCATTATAACTAACCTTAGTGATCCACCAGTATTCAAACAGCAATCTTCTTTTTTTTCCTAGGGATTTCCTAGTTCTGTTTTACCCCATGGCTGTGTGATTAAGGGCTACGTTTGGGAAGATGCACTCGGCTCCTTTTGACAGGAAGGGAGGCCACACTCTTTCAGGGCAAATGGAGCATTAAAGCTCCTCACAGGCCAGTGGAAACAGAATTTCAGTTGTTTTGAAACAGGTGGTTTCAAAAGCAAAGACAGAAAAAGAATCAAGATGATTTTTCACCTGCTGCCCCCAGGAGCGATAAGTCAGTTTGTCAGTGTGACTTTGGGTGGAGAACAAAAAACCATTCGTTCTTTCCACCCAAGTGAGCTTTACAAAATATGCCCATTGAAGGTGTGAGAATGCCTGAAGGGATGTGATGCTGTTTGCTGTGCAGTATTCATGACTGGTGATTTTATTTCTTCTTTCTGCACTGAGTTCATTCCAGCTGGTGCGTGAACCTCTCAGCAACATTCATCTTCCTCACTTCCTCATCTTCCACCAGCTCCCTGTGATGCACAGCTGGTAATCTGGTTTCTAAAAAAGCATCAAAGTCCCCAATGATACTTTAAAACAGCTAAGAGGGGTGAATCATCTCTTTAATTTAGGCCATCATACTACCTGGACCAATAACTCCTTTAGCTCAGAGAGAATCCAGGGCTGCCTATTCCCTCTCCTTTCTCTTCTGTGTTTCAAACCACAGGAAGAGACTCACTTGCCATGACTCCCACACTGCTCAATTCAGACCTGACCACGCTGCAAACATTTCTCATCACAATTATTTAATGCTCACTTTTTCCTCATAAAAGGTCATGTTAACCCAATTTCTTCACAAGAGGAAAATTATCATCCTTGCACACCTGTGAAGTGCTAACTAGGAGCCATGGCTGGGTGTTTGCAGCAGACACACATCTCCTGTCTGAAAAGTCTTATCACTGTTCAGAGAAGAGAGGAACGGAGAGGGTCAGAGAGGAGAGGGTCAGTGAGGGGAGGGTCAAGGAGGGGAGGGTTGGAGAGGGTTGGAGAAGAGAAGAGAAGAGAAGAGAAGAGAAGAGAAGAGAAGAGAAGAGAAGAGAAGAGAAGAGAAGAGAAGAGAAGAGAAGAGAAGAGAAGAGAAGAGAAGAGAAGAGGAGAAGAGAAGAGAAGAGAAGAGAAGAGAAGAGAAGAGAAGAGAAGAGAAGAGAAGAGATTTCAGCTGGAAGGGACATACAATGATCATTTAGCCCACTGCCTCAGTACTTCAGGGCTGATGAAAAGTGAAGTTACAATTGGAAATGAGAAAAAATTGTTCCCCATAAAAGCAGTGCCATTCTGAAACGTTCTTTCAAAAAAAGAATTCTGTGGACAAGTCCTTGTGTCCGTGTGCCATTTCCAAGAAGTTTAGCTGGCTGATCAAAAGAGGTTCTTTCCCGTCACAAAACTTTCCTGTGCAATCACTGTCTGTGATAAAGAAGGCTGAAAACACCATTTCATTGTGATAAAGGCCCATCAGCCTCTTTCATCTTGGTGGAAAAGAGCTTCCCACTGCAGTAATTTCAGGGCCCCTCCCCAGCACTGCCCCTGGAAGATCCCTGACACAGGGATAGAGATGCAGCAGTTGTCACAAGCAGGAGCAGGGGAGAAGTAGGAAAACACTGGCTTCCTATTTATGGATCCTGTGCCTGAATCCTTCAGCCCCCAAAATATGAGTGCTCTCTAGAAAACCCTGAACATCTTGTTATAACATTAGTTACAGCCCTTCTGAACCTGTTCTACTTGGGCAGCATCCTGCTGCAAAAGTACCTAAAATGACCCCAGTCTCTTTGAGGCAAGGCCCATCTCGGCTATATCTGGATAGCACCAAGCACAAAGTGGATTTTAGCCCCCAACTCTGCATCTTTGGCACAGCTGTAATAATATTCAAGAAAGGATATTATTCAGGGATATATTCAGGAGGAGAAATAATATCAGTGTTGAGATCCATAGACTTTTCTCCAGGCTTTCTAAATCTGCAGGGATTGCTGAAAGCCCCTTCGCTACAGCTATGTACCTGCCTGATGCAGGATGACTGTAAATAAAGTCCAATTTATTGGGGCTTGCCAATCTGAAGTTCATCTCCACCTCCCTGTTCTTGGCTGAGCAGAAGGAGAACAGCTTTCCTGTGCAAGACTTCATTAAGATTGAAGAATTGTTGCTGTATGCAGAGATATTTCATGTAGCAGGGCTTGGCTATGACTGATGCTTTGTATTAAAACTGATTAGTGCTCACAGCAGAACAGATGTGGAGGTTCAGAGCAGAACTCTGATTCCTCCCCCTCTGTTAGTTTTGCACTTTTGACTGTGATCCCAAACAACTTTTTCCTTCCCTGGAGAGAAGGTCCATGGAACAGCCTATCCCAGCAGCACAAGGCTCTTGGGGCACCGGGCTGAGGGCAGTGGGAGAGGGGTGATGATTGTGGGGCAAATTCCATCCTCAGGGTGCCTTGGGCTGGCCCAGGCCACACAGCATACACCAGGACAGGACACTATGCTGCAGAAGGGCCCTGCCATCAGCAGGGCTGCCCTGCAAGGTGGGAGGGAGAAGAGGAGAACAGGGCTGAAAAGCAGTGCTGACTTTAAAAGAGGATTGCGAGGAAGAGCTGAAATTTAAGCCCAGTATGAGCCCATTTCCCAAGGCTGCTGCACTTCCTGAGGCTCACCATGTTAGATGTAACTATTCCCCTTGGTTCTCGGCAAATTCATTTATGAAAAAATTAAGTGAAAGAAAAATGTTTTTCGATGTGATTTCAAGCATGGTGACATTTCAGGGCAAGTGTGGAGCCTGTTTTTAAACACGAATGGTGTTTAAAAGGTCCTTTCTAACTCAAACTCTTCTGTGGTTCTGTGATCCCAGGGTCACAAGCCCCATTCTGCTAGGAAAGCCAAGGAGGAAGGAAGAAAAGAGAGCTCCATCTCCACCTGTGAACGGAGAGATTCCTCCAGGAAAGTTCATTATCACCTGAGAAACCTCTACTCTCATCAAAAGTTTTTATTAATACCACAAAATTATTTTATTACTGTGGCAAAAGCCACAGCCAGCACTCGGAGCCTTCACACTCAGCTGTGCCAGCTTGGAGAGGCACCTACACCTGGCAAACAAAGCTCAGTATTTTTTTTATTATTCAGGCAGGGTTTTCAACTCTGTAATATTTTTCTGCTCAAGCTTCTGGAAGGCATTTGGCCCCTGAACCCCAAAATTCAAACGGGCTGGGTGCTTGCTGGCTGAGCTGGGGGTGATGCTGCAACATGTAAGGCTTTGGTGTGAGAGTGGGTTTAGGACAAAGCACAAAGACCATGTGCTAAAAGAATTACAACCTGGCTATGTGATGAATATAACCCACTGCTATTCAGTGGTGTTATCAATGCTGATAACAATTTCAGAGGAACAGGAACCTAGCAGGAACTCCAGACAATTAGATACACCTATGTATAATAAATGTATAATAGAGTACATAATGAAAACGATGGGCCACTTAGTGAACTTACACAGTAAGTACATCCCATTTAAAGAAGTGCATTTTAATTAGGGATGGACAGACAATATCCACCATGCGGGAAATGTTAATGCTGCATTGCTTAATTTAATTGTGAAGTGGAAAGAAAAAACAATATTTCAGCATCGTTTCTGGAGGATCAATTCCCCCCCCTGCACAAATTCTTTCAACTGCCTTGAAGGCATGGAAGGGCAAAAGCCCTGCTGTGGTTTTACCAACTAAACAATGTAAAGGGGTGTGGATTATGGAATCCATCACTCTCTGTGAAGAATATAATTTATTGCTGTAGTTGTATTAAACTCAGATTAATCAAAGGGCCACATACAACTTTATTTATGTGAAAGGAGAAAGGTGGAGGAATTGGGGTGAGGGGCAGCTGCTTCTTGCTTAAAATCTGAGTTGCATAGAAATGTTCTGTTTTCTCTGTCCAGTCTTGGTTTGTGAGGTTTTGATCAATAAGCATTTTCAAAAGGGGAAAAACATTGCCTTTTTTCCAGGTCCTTGTGTCAGTGAGGGACACAGGACCAGGAAGGGTAAAGGGGGATTGATGGGATGCCGTGGTGAAGAGGGACATTGTCACCTTTGGCTGTGCCAGGGAGCAGTAGTAGAGCACCAGCTGTGCCAAGGGGCCTGGCCATGAGAAGTCTGTGTGCCAGGCCCAAACCTGTGCTTCTTTAAAGGCTGCTGAAAAGCTGGATAAAATCCAGAAGAGGACAATAAAACTTGGCCAGCAGCTGGAGATGATACTTTGCGGGGAAAGAGAGCTTGTTCTGCTCCAGTTATTGAGGAGCAAAAGGTGAGAGGTGCATGAGCCTTCAGGAGATCCAAATGTTGAAAGGATTTTTCACAGAATGGGGAAAGAAAAGCCTGATGTTTCTGTTCAGGATTGGACCTGGGGGCTTGCTTTACCAGAGAGCAGGTTCCTGAGACCAGTGCAAAGGAAATGAGCAGATGTTTTTGGCTGGCCAAGTGCTGTGGGGACAGCATGTCCCACTATGTGGTGCCCCTTGCCCTTCCCCTGCCCGAGGCAGGAGGAGAAGCAGAACCAAAGAGCCACTTGGAGTATGAAAGGAGGATAAAGAGATTCCCTGTGGTGCTCCCATGAGAACACATCCCAATTCATGTCTATCTCTTCCCTGCACTGCTCCATGAGGGCCAGACCTACTCTGCTGAGTTGGAGGTTTGTGGGGTGACCACTGCATGCACCGAGCCAACCTGGCTTTGGCAAACCAGGGGCAGCATCTGGCTGAGAATGGCTCGAAAGTGGCTCCTTGATTTTTTAATGCCACTTCTAAATCTCTGTGCAATGCACTGCTTCATCTCCCCCAAAGTGGGACGGGGTGAGGCTGAGCCTTCAAAACCTAAGTAGCTTTAAACGACAGTCCCAGGCCACTGCTCTTGTTTTAAACCCATTATGTAATGCTTAGATACCTTGACAGAAAGCACATTATAAATTTGGGTAAATACACCAACAACATGTTCCTCTGCTATGCAAGGTTTCCTTGAAAAGTTTATGTTCTTTAGCCTTTCTCTCTGAAGAAGGCTGCCACCTTCTCTTTTTTTGTACCACAACAATGTTTTGCTGCCTGTAAACACCAGGCAGCTCTGAAGGATCTGCTAAAAAGAGAAAGTCCATTCCCAGGAAGCTTAAATGTACCTGAAGAGGAAAATATCCAAAGGTCCAGAAAATAAGAAAACTAGATGTCAGCTTAGTTGGCAGCTATGAATATACAAAGAAGGAAGATCTATTGTAGTCTTTGCAATGGTGTTCAATATTTTAAGTTAAATGTCCATCAATTAACTGGAGAAGAGAGGTCTAAGAACATTTCCCTGAAGCGACTATAAATATAATTTGCTGTAATTATGAAGCCCTTTCTGTTGCCATAGTGACTTAAAATGGCTTTAGCCTACCTGAGAATTCGGTTAATAGATTTTGACTTTAGCTCACTGTCGTGGTTTAACCCCAGCCGACAGCCAAGCCCCACACAGCCACTCACTCACTGCCCCAGCAGCAGGACCAGGAGAGAATCAGAAGAGTAAAAGCTGGAAAACTCATGGGATGAGATAAAGACAGTTTAGTAGGGAAAGCTGTACACACAAGGAAAGCAAAACAAGGAATGGGCGGGCAGAAGTTCTGTGAGCAGGGCCCCATCACGCAGAACGGTGACTTGGGAAGACAAACACCATCACTCCAAATGTCCCCCCACTTTGCACCCTGATGTCACATGGAATGTCCCTTTGGTCAGCTGGGGTCACCTGTCCTGGCTGTGTCTCCTCCCAGCCTCCCATGCACCTCCAGCCCTCTCACCAGCAAGGCCAGAATGAAAAGCAGAAAAGGCCTTGGCTCTGTGCAAGCCCTGCTCAGCTGTAACTACAACATCTCTGTGTTACCAACTCTGTGTTCAGCACAAATCCAAAACACAGCCCCACATCAGCCACCGAGAAGAAAGTTAACTCCACCCCAGCCCAAACCAGAGCATTCACATACCAATTTTCAAGGAGCTGATTGATTATCAGTTATATTTTTGGTTATTCAAAGGTAGATAAGGACCCCATCTGCATTTGGTGCTCTGTGTGAGCACAGAAGCACCCCAGGGCAAAAGACCACTCCAAACAGAGAGCCTGGCATCTTGTTGCACTCTTTGCCCTCCTCTGAAACTAATCCCTCTTTCCTTGAAATGTGGCTGGGGTTAGGCAAGGAAGGTAGGAAGGCACTAATGTTTTTATTAAGAATACAGGAAGAATGTCCACAGCCACTGCACACACTGTTGTGTAACCATGACCTAGATGACAACTTGTGGGCTAAGCTTTTGTCAATGCACTGTTTTGATTTAATAGGGCACAATCTGTTTAGCTGGAGCATTTGGCTCCTAGGTATACGAGCTCGGGAAATATCTGAATGTTAACTTCCACGCTCCTGTCTGCTTTCTAAACGTGTCTGAATGCTCGAATACATGCTTGAAGTTGCCTTTATTCCAGATGGCATCTCACTGGAAACAGTCATGCCCAATGTGTGCAAATAGGCTATGATTTGCAGGAATGTTTACGAGGCAGCCATAGGTCACCCGGCTCCTCCGGCTGCTGCAGAGGGTCCAGCACTTTCTCCCGACCAAAAGGAGAAGCTCAGCTTCTCACTGCCCAGCTCCAGTGAGGCTGTGGACACCACAGCCACCCTCGGTGGTGCACAGGGCTGGCGGTGGCCTGGCGCAGTCACATCCAGGTCACTGTGTGTCACAGGGGACTGTCACGGTGAGGGGCAGGGAGCTGCCTCCTGGGCAGCGCATCTGAAACCCATCTCAGCAGATTTCCACTGCCTGGGGACATTTTATCTGTGATAGGAACAAGTCATAGGGAGGCAGGTGAGCACAAAAAAGCCCACCCCGTGCTGGAGGCACCAGGAGTGTGCCTCGTGCGTGTGACCGTGAGGCTGACAGACTGGAGCTACCTTGCTTGGAGGATGTGACATAGACTATAAAGTTCCACGCTGCTGAAGTTTAGGGCAGCTCCTGGGGGACCAAAAGATGTGGGAAGCAAATGTAATCGACTTTCCACAGAATATACATTCCCACAGAATATGCATTCCCAGTCGCTCCAGGAGCATTTGAAAAATATCTGCTCTGAAAGCCCCTGAGCCCTGAGCATAGCCTACCCTATGCATGGATGCCCCCCGTGCATTGTAATTATTCCTTTGACAGCAGTAATATATCAGGCCATTTAAGAAGGCAGTTACAGATTCCCCTGCATGCTTTGAAATTCAGTGTCAGGTAACCTAGGTTCACACATTTTTTCCATTCTTAGGAAGAACTACGGGAAAGGTATAATAAGAGTGATTAGCCCCAGGTATAATACCTGATATTTCCATGTCTTATCCAGGGTCAGATTTCATCAGATCATTATGCTCTGACCTTGGCACATTCCAAGATTTTTTTCCCCCTATTATTGTTATCACCTCCTCTGCTCTTTAAAGAAATTCTCCATCCACGTTAGCAAACCGTTCCACTAGTTAGAAAAGTTGGACGTATTTTAAGAGCTGTGTGGCCAGGGGGTTTTTTCCAAAGTGCTCAGGTATCTGCTAGAAGTGTTCCAGAAATATAGCTGTCAACATGGAAAAATGCTAACAGCAAAATGCTCAGATGAAAATTTAAGATGTACAGAGGGAAGATATTAAATTTCTGATGCCCTGACAGAGGTCAGGGAATCAGAAAAGTCAGTCTCTCAGCCTGCTCAGTCTCTCTCTCCTGGAAATGCTATTGAGAGAGAAATATTATCAGCTCATCTCATCTTGGGTCTGCTTTGTTCCCCTCCTCCTGGCTCCCCAGCATTTTCCCTCTGTCTTGCAGGCTCCCCATCGGTTGGAACTATTTTTCTGTGCATTGGGATGAAGGTACTGATTTTTTTAGTTTTCCCAGTGGACTGTCTCCGGGAAGGGCAAGGAGCTGAAACTGTAATTTAACTGAATTCCATCTCTGATTTGGAAAATCCAACAGCCTTTATTGCTACATCCATTCTCCCTTATGTTTCAAGCCTGGATATTGCAATGGTAAATATGGGTCCCAGTTCCTTTGTTTTTGGCACAGAAAATAATCTACCAGTAACAAGTTAATCACCTAGATATTGCTGGTTTTATATATGTATATAATTCTGATATCAATTAGTAATTTGGGCTCTTGCAGCATTAAGGACCAAGCAAAACCTAACAGTCTTGCAAATCACACCTAAATTTTGTAGTCATTCACCAATCACGTATTTGAGAGAGGGCAAAGCTCATACGGAGTGATATGGGACTCAAAATTTGTTTACATAACATTCTTCCAGTGCAGGATCCTGCTTTCCCCTTGCCCCCCTCATTTCCTAGTGCCCTGTAGGAGATGTACACACACACAGGGCCCAGCTCTGAGCCATCACTCCTCTGAATTCAGAGGAGCTCTTGGAGCAGCAAATCCACAGTGGCACAAGGCACATCCCAGCTGCCTGTAGCCAGTGCAGAGACCATGTGGTGGCACACGGACACCCAGCCTTGTCCCTGTCACTCCAGTGTCACTGTACACAGGGGTGGTGACATCCTCTACTAATGCAGGCCATGACCTGCTGTCTTCTGCTGCAACTTTGCTGGGGACAAGCAAGTCACCTCCAGGGCCACCTGCAGATGCACAGCAGGAGCTCATCAGTGGTCTTGTCCCCAGCAACATCACTCAAGCCAACAGAAGATACTGGCTGTCCCTGCAAAGCCTTCTTCTGCTCATATAATCAAGCCACAAGAGCTGTACCCACAAAGCCATGACACTTCTTTTTGTGCGTAGCAGAGCTTGGTGCCCTCTGGGCTGCTGGCTGTGGGAGTTCAGCACTCCACACAAGTGTTGGTTCTTATCTTCACCTCTGGGAAGTTTTACCTCGAGTCCGAATAGATGAGAGACGCCTGCAGATGCTGTTTCAAGATGTTTATTTCTTCTTATCTCAAACTTGCTCTCAGCTCCGGCTGCACGTCTGATGCCAGCCGAAACCAAGCGGGGACTGCCCAGACTTGGGCCGTCCCTGTCTTTTTTGTACCCTTTCCAAGATCCAACCATTCTTCACAACGTATTTATTATTTACTCTTTTATATCAATTAATTTGCACCTATTCTAGACACGTAATTTCTACCTCTTTTTCATTCTACCAATCATCTTATGCCACAACTACTAGAGAACATGGAGGAGAAGGAGAAGAAGAAGAAGAACAGGGTAATACCCAAAATCCTCCATCTTAAATCCTTCACCCTCATATTAAAAATCCTAAAATCTACTTTTCAACCTTGTAAAATACCAAACTACTACTCATTTTTACACTCTCGTGATTTGCACTGATTCTTGTAATGTTGGTAACTTTTCCCATGGGCTAAGGTCAAAGACACTGTTATTCTGAGCTTTTTACCAGGGTCTGGGACCCCCTTGCAGGGGGCTCCCGACCACCCAGGACAGACTGAGGCATGTCCTAACCTCCCATGGCAGCCAGAGGCGTGCCTTGGACTCCAACAGCTGGCCATGGACATAATTTTTCTGGCCCTAAGTGTATTTGTTGTAGTCACTGACAGTCCTGGATTCTGGTGTGGACAAGGTTGTGTTTCCCCATGGAAGCTCAGAGGGAGCAGCACAGCTCCCTGCTTTCTTATTCTCTCCAGGCATCCTCTTGCAGGCTCTGCTGGTGACAGACACAGGTGGATACAGTGCCAGGCAGTGGCTGTGCTGTTCCTGGGCTGGAGGTCATGGGGGCTGCAGCTCTGGGCTACTCTGATCTCTCAGGTGTAGCTGCCTGCCAGGGCTGGGGCAGCACAGCCTTGTGCATCCCTCAAGGTGGTACCGATGCATGGGAAGCACTGGCTTAGGGAGGCTGAGACAACTAACAATTAAAGTGAATCAATTAGAGCAATGCCTCTGATTTCAAACCAGCTTCAAACTTAATTCTCATTGATTTTAGTTTTGCCAGCTGATGGCAGAGAGGCAGTGAGATAGAAGCATTGGTGGTGAGGTGAAATCAGTGTCCATCAAATAGACAGAGCCATAATAAATGACCAATTAAGATCAGCAAACTAAAAATGGATGTGATTAACCAGAGGGAGTGCAAATGGGAGCTGTGAAATTGGAGTCACAATAGCAGGGCAAAGAGTTATTAATGAGATGTGGCAGCAATCAGAATGGCCTTACTGTATTAAAGTACTTTGTCTCTCATGGGTTGTGTTAGCTGACCTGTCAGTGGCATATTAAGAAAAGAAAAGAAAAGCAAAACAAACAATCAAGCTTCATTTTAGAGGCTGGGGATTATAACAGACGTGGTGTAAACACAGTTGCTTCAGATGTGACCCCAGTTCAAGCTGCTGTTGTGACATTTAAGTCTGTCTGTATCAGCCCGTGGGGGACTCAAATTTCACTACCCCGTTGTGGTTATTTTCCAAGGCAAATTGTGTTCAACCTCTTTTATGGCTTGTTCTGGTATCTCGTTCATTTTAACAGAAACCACCATGAGTGCTGCTTCTCCGTGTTAGAGCACCAAAGAAGGGGGCAGAAGTGGTGCCAGTGGGAGAGCTTTCCTGATGAAAACACCAGCCCCCTCTCCCTGGTTTCCTACCTTGGAGCCATTGCTGGACAACCCCTGCACATTTCCCATATCCAGCAGCCCCTCCACTGCAAACCCATGGAACAAAGCAATGAATGGCAGCCAGGCATCCTTTTCCAGCTGCACTCAGAAACATCCCTGTTAAGCTCTTCTTGGCAGACAGGGACAGGCAGTGAATTCAACATGGCAAATTTTCAGCTTTTTAACATGAGGAGTTTCACTTTCTCTACTATTTTAAGACTTCTGCAGGCAAAGGCAGGTCCACTCTGCTAGGGACAGCCAAGCATGGGTGCTAATTAGCCCTGTGAGGAAGAGCATTTTCCTTTTATGCCCAGATTGGGATAATGTAATCTATTACAAGCAAAAAAAGGGAACATTAAATAATCAAGGTAAGGATTTACTGTTGAAGGTCTCACACAAGCAGAGCAAGAGTTGCACCAAGTCCACATCTGACTCATGAGAAACTGTTTAAGCAATTAAAAAACAGCAATGCAGTTTCTGCTTCCCCCCCCCCCCTTTTTTTTTTTTAATAGCAGATAATGGACTGAATGCCTTACAATCATAAAGAGCATCCAGGAGCTGTGCATTAAAGGGATACAGAGAAGGCCCTTGCTGTGGAAAGGAAGTAGAGACATTCTTAATCTCGTCAGCCATGGGATTACTTGGCTCTGCATCTCCCATCAGTCTTACTCATGCTGATGGGCAAGTGCAGCAGCAGGAGTTATCCAGCCTGACTCCCACCAGCAGCTGTGCCAGTCAGCTCCCTGAGCCACGTTTTCAGGCAAGGAGAAATCACAGCGCTCAGCCAGGAAAAGGGCTCTTGAGAGGAAGGAGGAAAGGAAGCATCAGGTGGAGGAGCAGGAATCCTTCTGAAAGGGTGGTTTGTAGGGAGATAAGGAGAGAGACAAATCACAGGGAAGGATGGGTCAGTGGGGGTGCAAATTCTGCCATAGGAAGAGGCAAGAGAAAATGTCTCAAATTGTTACCCAGACCTCAGTCTCCTGTAGATTGGCAGTGGCTTTATAGACAGACTTGCAGGTGAACAAGATGTCAAACTCCCACACCTCTCAGTAATTGCCAAGAGTAGTGCTTGACTAGGGTAATGGTACCCAGTCTTGAATTTTTGATGCCAGATTTCAGGAGGATTCAATATTACCAACTTGGTTGTCAGATAAAGCTAAACCCTAAAAGAAAATCTTCCTGCTGTCTTAAACTCTAGAAATGTGCATTATGTATTTTTCTGGGTAATTTTCATTACATGAAAAAGTTACTCTGACACCCTGTAAAAGCAGGTGATGGGGATTTGTTGTGTCTTGTGATTATTAATAGCCATAATACGTTATAACACAGAGCACTATGAACAGTCACAGAACATAATAAGTGGAAAAACAATATAAATGGTGACATTTCAAATGAAAAAGCAGTTATAATCTAACTATAGTCTAGTTTCAATAGCAGAGAGCAGGACAGCTCAGAGGGGTTTTTTATAATTTCTTTCCTTTCTTTGATGGGACACAGGTTTACAAATTAAGGAATTCACATCGTGTTTCTAGTCCCTTTCACAAGAAGGTTTTTGAACCCAAGGCAGACTGAAGTTACCTTACCCAGTTTCTTTGTACAGTGGCTTTGCAAAGTGCTTCAAGCTGGCTCAGTGCTGGAGGTTATCAGTTTGGGGGGCTCATTCCCTGGACAGAAGAGAGGGGAGAGAAATTCCAGCAAACTTTCATATTTCCTGCCTGTTAAGTGAAGATGGAGAAGTGCAAACGAGCCAATTTCCTAGAAAAGCTGCAGTGCACAGAGAGATCTTGCAGGCTCACTGTTACTAAATTTGCCATGTCAGTAGATGCCAAAAGTCATCATGACATGACTTATTGCTGCAAATCTTACAGATGGAAAGCATGGATAAGGTTCCTTGAGACAACATTCAGAAGTTTTTTCCTGTTTAGTGAGATTATTTAGTGTTATTTCGACAGAAATGCATTGTGGGGTGAAGTGTGGGAACTTAGGAACACTGTGCTTCCCTAAGAAAGGAAATGTTACAATAAAAATTAAACTTACTACAAAATTGCCTTTTCAAAACTCTCATTTTAATGAACACCCTAGGAATTGCATTTTCATGCTGTTTCAGTCAGGAAAATAAAGCAAGACCAAGATTAGCCACAAATAAGAAATGGGTTTGGACTGTCTTGCTGTATATGCTGAACGACAGAAGTCTGAAGGACAGAAGTCTGATACCCCTTTGAAATCTCCAGTTATCTGAACACTAAATCTTGATGTATTTATAAACCTCCCTCCCTCTTGGGAACTGCCAACATCTGCCTCGTGACTTCTGTCCACAAATGAGTCCCACTGCTCTTGGGATCTTTCATGAGCAGGTCATGTTTTGTCCTTTCACCTCATTCCTAGGTTAAAACCACATTTTCTCAGCCTCTTTCCAGACCAGCTTTTCTAATTATTGGCGGATTTTCTCAGCTTCCTGGATGGTTTGGGGGTTTTTGGGGTGGTTTGGTTTTTTCCCCCCCTTTTTTTTCAAAGAAAATAATCTCTTTGTGTGTGTAACTTTGGCTTGACCGCTGGCAGAGCATTACTCTCACCAATGCAGATTTCCATTTCAGCCTGCCTTATTCTCGTGACAGAAATATTCAGCCATGTTCCAGAGATTCTCTGACAGCATTTGTGCAATCAGTGATGCACTCCAAGGAGGTCCTTCAGCTGGTGCACAGGGACTCTGGGCTGAAGCTGACTCTTCGGAGCTGAAGGTAACTCTGCTGAATAACACTAAGTATTGAGGATTTTTTCAGCTTTTTGGCTTGTTTCAGCAACTTGGGGGAGCACAATGCAAACATGACTGCAAGAACACTTGTCTGAAGATGATTCCTTTCAGTGCACGTGCTGCTAAGCTCCCGAGAAGTAAACTGATGTCTGATGCTCTTTTCCCCTCTCAGACATGGAGACTGTGTTGGAGGGGAGATCGGGTTGCTGCGATGGGTTTGATTGAGATGTGTCTCCTTTACTCTCCCACTGACTGGGTCGTCATCTGCAGGCCACAAATTCTGTCCTTGGTACAAAATACTACAAAATGAGTGAGGGCGTGTGCCAGGAGTCTTCTTGCAGAATTCTCGGCGTGTTTTCCAAACTGTGGCCTCCTGGTGAGGCTGGTCAAACCCCTCCCTGCTCTGCCAAAGAAATCACAGTCCTGTGAAAGGATGGGAGAGCTGCACTCTGGAAGGAGGGTCTTGGTGCTCTCTCTGAGCTCACAGCAGCTTTGCCTTGGATGCTGAGAGTGTACATAGTGCTGCGTGGAAGTTGATGAGGAAGTGTCTCACTCCAAACACCTTCCTGCCCTCATCCCAGGGGAAATCACAAGTGCTGGTCTGTGGGCTTGGCTCCTGCACACGGATACCCACCGTGCCTGAATGGATCTCACTGGGGCTTGCCGGGACAGAGCAAGGAGCACAATTCCACACATTGCAAGCTGAAGGAAAAGCTCTCCAGGCAAAGCAGTCCAGGAGAAAAGAGAGAAGAGAAGCCAAAAGGGCCTGGGGCTGTGGTGGAGGCACTGTTAGCTCCAGTGAACCACAACTGAAGAGGGACAAGAGGACTAAACAGAGGCTATGGGTACAAATCCTCTCCAGCACACCCCATGGACATTTTCATCCCTCACAAAGCCACACACATCAGCCCTTGCTGTGATCTGCTGTTGGTTTTGAACTGCACTGCTTGGCCCAGCGTCCCCCGAAAACCTTTCCTCCTCCCACTTTGCACCTCCTCACCCTATGAGACAGACATCTCTCCACCCCAGGCCTTGTCATAAATCCCAGATTTTCTCCTCCCTTTCCCAGCAGCTGCCTTTCCTTTTTTTCTTAGACCTCCCCACAGCTGTCTTTGAAGACCAGCCTCAAGGTCTGGTGTCAGCACCCTTTACTGTCACCATTGCTGCCAGTGACATTTGCCTCTGTCTGTGATTCGGGACTTTTTCTCATCTTGCATGGGGGCAATTCAGTCTCTCAGAGGACCCTGTACTACTTTAATAACACAACCTGGTACTCATGAGGCACAAAAACTGGGAGATTTGTGCCATTGTGTTGGAACAGAAGACTCACAGGGGGTCTTATATATTTGACACTCCCTCGGAAGAGCTGAAAATTTGCAAGTAGGTCAAAAACTGGATCTTAACTTTGCTGTGACCAGAGTGAAAAAAAAAAAAAAAAGGTTAAAAGAGTTAATTTCCACCAGCACTTTTCTATGACAAGCAGTTTTCACTGTTGGTGTTTATAATTAGAGACCATGCAGATGGCACCGCCACGTCCCTGTGTACACAGTGGTGAAGGGCTCTGTCAGGACATAAAGCTGGGCTCCTATTTAACACTCACTTCCAAGCGCTGTGGGGTTGTAAAAGAGCCATCACTTAGAAGGTGGCAGACACCATATCAGGATCATGAGCAGACAGGGGCAAACATGGAGTCAACACCTTCGCTGCAACCTCTTTGCAGGGTACCAGGCACAGATCTCCCCAGAGATGGGATGTGTCCCTATATCCCCCTTCTCCTCTGTTCCCCATCAGATGGAGGCTGCATCTGTATGGCAAAACACCAGCGATGCTGTCAGCCAAGAGAAGAGTTGCTAGGCAAATCTGAGCAGTGGGAGGATTTTCATATCCCGCAGCCACCTGAATTGCTGCCTGCAACTCTCCCCCAGCTCTCTCCCCTCAGGGTTCTCAATCACCCATCTCCACCCTTGTGCTACCCCTTGCCATGCCTTTTCAATTCTAAGGACAAGCTCATCTCTAACTCTGGCTTAAGCTTGTTCCTTACCCTTCCCCATGGGACAATCCACATGTGCAGCCAGTGAGGAGCAGCAACTTCCAGTGCTCCAGGAAAACCCCCGCTTTGCCTGGGTCAGCCCAGGCAACCACAGATGTCTGTGACCCTGAGGTGATGAAAAGTGGGGGTAAGGTCCCTGAGAGAGACCCAGACGTGAGACACAAAGCCCATGAGTGGAGGCCTTTCCTGGTCTGGTGGTGCCCCATGTGCTCAGCAGGCTGAGCACACAAAAAAGGCAGTGGCTTCTGGAGGTGCTGGCAGAGGAATAAAGCCCCTCTGCCAGGAAGTCCCCAAATACTGCAGAAGACCCTACATTAAAACTGCTGTGACTTCCGGCCTGGTGATGGAAAGCAAAAGATGACCCAGAGTGATTAAAACCCAGCCACTGCAGAACAGCTGAGCAGGGATCACACCCTGTCAATCTCTGCTTGTTTTTCAGTTTATTAGCAAGAACTTAACTGAAGAGAGAGCTGGGAGATGATGAAAGAGCAGCAGTAGGAGCTCATTTGTAGGATGCCAGCCAAAAAAGAAGATTTGTAGGAGGAGTTCGAAGGATGGAAATGGACTTGTTTTTTCAGGCATAGTCTGAAAAATAGTTCCAAGGCTCAGGGTTATGAGAGGGGTCTGAAGAGCAGAATAACCTGCTTGGCTCTGAGTGGACAGGTTTGAAAGAAGGACACTCCCCTAAAAGAAGAAAAGACTGAAAGAATAATGTCCATTTGCTTTGTGTTACACAACAACATTGCTTTTTCCCCTCCATTTTTGTGTTAAGGAGATTTTTTTTTCCCCCACAACATCCAAAACGCCCTTTAGAAACCACAGTTTCAAAAGTTTTTGAAGAACTTTCTACCTTTTACCAGACTCACCTGGATGAGGCTGCAGACTGATGGTGCTGATACCAGAGCTGAGAGCAATGAGATGTTGGAGTGGCTGGAACAACTCCCTTACTACATCATTCTGCAAACTGGAAACAGAAATAGGAGAGAGAGAAGGGGGGAGATTCCTACACTCCTTCAGACCAGCCACGCTAGAAGAAATTGTTTGCCCAGCAATCATCCTACTTTGTGAGTGCAGACACTGGCTACAATCCCTACATCCAGGAAGTTTCCAATGCCAGAGAAGAGAATAAAACACAATGGAGCCATCCACAGTAATTCGTGTTTTGGTAGATCTGAGATTATGTTTAGCACTGTGGCTGAGGGGGGGAAATAAGAAAAAAAAAAGAGAGAAAAAGCCCAAACAGCTTTAATAATAGATTTTGGGGGACTTTGAATTGTCAGAGCCATTTTCTAGTGACAGTTTGTCTGAATCATACTTGGCACTGGTAATATACCACATCTCCTGTCATTCTTTTAATCACCTTATAGCCTTTTAAAAGAGCATTTTAAAAAAATTAATTAAGAACACCTCTGATTTCAGACCAAGCATAAAAAAATAAAATATCCCCACTGTTTCATTTTAAGTGGCAGGTTGTGCTGGTGCTGCAGATAAACTCTCTGAAAAATCTGACATGCCAACACCAGAACAACCCCAAAAGATAACTTCATTTTTTATCCATTTAAGGGCTTGGAAAGTGCAACATTTTTGAATTTGAGGAGACAAAGGACCTCGGTTAACTAATTATGTCACCAGAAGACTGCACTAAATGGATTGGTTCCACTCTTCGCTGATTAAAGCTTGAAAAGAAACTAAGGTTAGTGTAGAGCTGGTTGTAGCCTGTGGTACAAATCACTTGAAGATTTCTTTAGTGCAAAACCAGAGGATATGAACTCTTTGAAAGACAGTAGAAATATCAGCATTTTAGGAGTCATATTAGAGTTGAACACAATGTTTTGCTTTAACAACTTATTTGAGGAATTTTGATCTCTGCCCCACAGGGATGTGTCTAACAGCCATATTCATGCCGTTTATTCAGGTGCAGATCTTGGGGTCAGTGGAACAGTGTTACTTGTTCTACAGCACAGCTGTGTTGCTTGGTTAGAAGTGGTCAGCTCCATCCTGGAGGGGTGGGTATGAGAGGGAATCTGGAAAATGCACTGAAAATCACTGTGGCTATATGGACAAGTAAATGTGGTTATTTGCTTCAAATGCATTCTTGTACACCCAAAAAGTGTGTGTGTGCCACGTGTGTGATGGGAGGTGCCAAAGGGCGTAATTAGGATCTCAAAGAGCGACATCTGAACCACTGGCCCTGCCTTACTCCATCTTCCACACAGATCCAGCAACAGGACCAATTGCACCAAAGGGGAAGAGGAGAAGCCCAGAGGGGAATCTCACAGGTTCACTGGATTAATGAGCCACCTTTGACTCCCCTTGCTGCAGGTTTGCCCAACACCAGCGAGGCAGGAGCATCTCTGCCATCCTTGTGACACCTCAGGTGGAAGAGGCAGCCTGGTCTGGAGCAGTGGGCACTAGCCAGGATCTGGGAGACCTGTGTCTGCTCCTGGTTCTGCTGCCCACTCCAGCCCAGGAGGCTTTAATTTACCCATGCCCCAGCTTCTAAGCAAAGCCAACAGAGACAGTTTGTAACCACACTGCTGCCAGGTTATTACCTTTCTTCAGGAAAAGGCTGCCTGGTGTTAAGTTGCAGTAGGTGAGTCAAGGGACCCTTATCCAGCTGCTCAGAGCAGACTGGGAATACCTACTTGGCAGGTTTGCAGCACCTACATGCAGACCCCATGTCCTGGAAAGGGACACCGGCTATCTCCATGGCTCCTTCCTCCTCCCACCCCCGACACACAGAAGCGGAGCAGATTTGCCCTCTTCTACAGCTCCTTCAGCTCTGACAACCTCACTGCCATTGCTAAGGGGCACAGTGTGATAAAAGGGTGCCACGGGAGGCTGCTCTGAGCTGCAAGATGTTTTCAGAATGAAAAATCTGAATGTCTCCTGGGCCACCTCCAGCATCTGGTGAGAACCACCTGCCCACCAAGAACACTCCTTGGTCAAAGGCTCCTGTGCATCAGCTCTCTGGGCCAAATAAACCAAACCAGGCTACACAAACCTGTTTCAAACTACATGGGATTCATACAGGTGCTGTAAGCACACCCCTCCAGAGCAGTGTCTGATGCCCAGCTGCAATGCTGAGTTTGCCAGCACAGCGCTGGTGACTCTGAGCAGCTGCTGCCTCCTCATGGCTCCTGGGAGCCCACCCATGGGCACAGGAGAGAGGAAGCGAGCAGAAGGACTCCTCCAGTCTCGGCATCCTTGCTGAGAGCATGATAGATCAGAGCTGCAGGATGGCAGGGAGACAGTGTGGGGATTCTTTCCCTCTCCTTTCTGTAAAAAAAAAAAAAAGAGTAAGACCTGGAGCTCAGGCTCGCCAGTGCTGTCCACTAAGCACAGGGTTGGGACACATCACCCAGTGCGTGTAGCACATAATCTGTCATCCTTCCCACAGGGGTGACAACTCTGCCTCAAGGTTCTTTTTTTGCTTTTCTCACCACAGCATTGATTAAAACCCTGGCCTGTGATATCAGGAATGCTTTTCTCCCAAAGGAAAAAGCCAAAGGGCTGGGTTAAATTTAGGTCTGCCCTCAACCATTCTGAGCACCAAACAGGTTCTGTGCATATTCTATCACCGATGGTAACTTAAAGGAAAACAACTGCAGATCAAAGCAATGGCAGCTGGTTTTCAAATAGCCTTTTTACAGAGGTAACAGATTAGCTGGCTGAAAAGGAGCAGCTCTCTCCCCTCCTCCCTCATCTCATGTGTGGAACACACTAAGGCTCTCAACAGCCAAAATATGTTCGATTCCTGACCAAGAACTGCTCAGCAGATGGGGAGAAGAAAAAAAGAGAAAGGAGGGTATCACTTCACCCTTTTCTGAAGATGAGAATCCGCTTGTCTTCTATACCCAGCCTGTTCCCTGTCATTTGCACTGCAAAGACCCAGAGACCAGCCAGGCTGCTCTATCCTGACAACAGGTAGCCAGTCTCCCGCTTAAATTAGTGGGAATAATTGCCTGTGCTACATGAGAACATGTTTGATGGGAATATGAGCTGGTTCAGATAAAAGGCTGCCCTCCACTCAAAGCAGCATACTCTTAACCTGGTTGTGGTGGGATACAAATGCCTTTCTTTGCTGAGTTACTTTTGAAGCTGACTCTGCTTTGCATGAGGGGTTGGATCATAGACCCTCACAAATCCTGTCCTGTACAAACTCTAGAATAAAAGTGTTTATGTTTTCAACACTAGGTTTTCAGTGCTGCCGGACCTTTCCTTCAAGATTTCTCCATATTGCAGGTAGAAATTAAAAGCATTCACGTTATCTTGCTCAACCCACAATCTTTTCTTCTTTCCCAGCTCCCTTCCCACCCCAGTGCCATTGTTTCATCTTACCAGTTGGTGACATTCACTGACAAGGACCTCAGCTTAGGGGTTTCAGAATAATCTGTAAAAAATAAATCCATGGTTTTGGTCAGCTTGAACAGACATGAGTGAGTCAGGGTGATTCACTGCCCTGCTGAGGCACTGTTTTAGCCATAGGTTAACCCCTGCAGATGTAGTCCTCTTTGCCCTGAATAGCTGCTCTGGGGGCACAATTAATGAGTCCTAATTGTCTTCAGATGCCCAAAACTGCAGTTAAACCAGTGTGCTCCTTTAGGCACAGGCCCTTAAATCGAAGGTGCCATTGAAGAAATCTCCTGTCTGGCCACTTCTCTATTCAAACTTGGAAGTTGTACCTCCAGTGCTGAGGGAAAAAGGAAAGCAGATCCCATCAGTGTTGGTGGTGAGGGTCCCTGGTTAGGCTTGGTTATGCACCATGATGATGGCCATGTGCAGCAGGATTTCCTAGGCACTTCTCAGGCCCAGCTCTTCACAGCTTATGAATAATAAACCTACAGGTCTCTTCATTTCTTAGTTTTGTGGTAGCATAGCTCACACAGCCCCCGTGTATGGTCTCCCTTTGCAGTCTGTCATCACAAGGTCATCACGAGTATCACTCATAGCCACCATCACAGAGCAATGATTTATTAATCTCTAGTTGACAGGAAATAGCAAAGAAAATAGAATGACTTCAGCTATTTTCCTGGTTTATTCAGCAGGTGTTTGAGGAGACACACAAATAACTGTAGCCTTGCCACGGAGCCAAAACCCAGTCATGGTGTCTTTTGAGAGCTCTACCTGTTCTGCTGTTGGCTGTGCAGTGCTTGTGGAATAAATGTGCACAGGCTTAGCTGGTATCACTGCAGCAACACTCTCAGCCAGCTGGGTGGAAATGGGGCAATAATTTACAGAAAGAGCTGAGTATTTCTGTTCAAAAGCATCCATGCCATGCTTGTGGCTGCTGCACTCTTACCTGAAGGCTTGATTGTCTGATGCGGTTTGGAGTCATGTCAGTTAACTATGAAGTTTAACTAATTGCTATTTATAGAGAGCGCTTGAAGGTCTGTCACTGGAAATGTTAATAAAAGCTCAAGATAGAGTCATCCAGTCATCCTGCATGTCTTTTATGCTGGGGTTTTTTTGGGTGTTTTTGGTTTGATTTTTATTGGGTGGGCTGTTGCTCTCTGCAAACCTTCCCCTGCATGACCTTGGCTCTCTTGACAAACAAAGTTAAAGCACACAAATGAGAGGGTCTTCAAAATTTACCGGGAGGATTGTTCTCAGAAGCTGTTGAAGATTTCCTGGTTGTTCCAGAAACATATTTATTTTTCACCCCCCTCTTCTATGATTGGATCTGAGCCCTGCTGTCTTTCTGCATGCCCAGCTTTCCATCAGAGCTGCAGTGACATGTGTCTGCCTCCTTTGTCTTCACCACAATGACTGATGGACACAACCCTGACTTCAGTCAAGCTGCCCTTTAGTCGAGTCACTGTGCCCTGCCAAAGAACATTGAGCCGAGCACTGAGCTGCAGGTGGAAATGTCTTCTGCAAGGAGCAAAGTAACCTGGGCTGGGAGCAGCATCCATCTGGGAGCCTGAATGACCTGGGCCCATGGGGTAAACCCTATGGGAATGGGGGTCCGAGCTGCCAGCAAGGCATGGGAGAGCTGGGAGCCAGCCACACACTCTAGGGAATGATGTCCATAGAAATTAGAGGGAAAGCAGAAAATAACTGGCTGTTATACCTGTTGTCACACAGGCCCCTCTGCTAGTCCCTCTACCGAGGACTTCTGGGACAAGTGGGATGGAATGGGGTTTTCCAGCTGTGTGGAGTTTCATCCTATCTCTACTGTTTCAAGGCCAAGGGCAAAACCACACATTGGATGTGGATCCCTTTTCCATCGCAGCCTGTTCTGTCCTGGCAAACATTGTTTACAAGGTTTACGTGTCCTCTGAAGACTGTTCCTATAATAGCACATCCATACATCATTGCAGGCTCTGGGATTTCATGCAAATCCTTTTTGGATTGAAACATAGAGACAGTAAATGAATCATGGATACAATTTAGAGATGCTGGTTTTGGCTAGATGTGTTGTTCTGCCTTGCAGTCAGAGAAGAACTTGCCAATTGCCATTTGGATAGATGGGGATGAAGCCAGAGAGTGGAAGACAGGGACAGGTCTCTGTGCTGACAGTCTGGAGTCACTGAGGGAGGAAATGATGCCTCTGTCTTATGACTGTTGCAAAGTCTTTCTCACTGCATGAAATCTTTAGTCCCTGATGAAACTGGAGCACAGCAGTGCTCTCACCCATCCTAATGCAGATTCTCCTGCCATCGATTGGCCGTGCAGAACTGCTCTGATTTCAGGAGGATGTCACTTCACTGAGCGCTCGTGGATGTCAGATTGATTTAGCTACACTGCTCATTTATAAATTTCTTTGCAGCAGAAGTTCAAGTACTCGACAGAGCCTTTAGAGAATCCTCTGTGGACACTGGATAGATGGCAGGAGTCAGACTGCAAGGTGAGGATCACTGACTGACAGAAAGCTGAGCACCTCCTGTGAGTCACTGCTGTGTGCTGAAACACCAGGGATTTCAGTATGGCAGCAGGAAAGGCCAGCCTGCTTGTGAGTCACCAATCCTGACACTGGATTTACAATGCCACCTCTCAGGAACCAGTACCACAAACTCCACTGCAAGTCCAGGCAAAGCTTTTCCCACAGCTTTCACAAAGCTGTCCTTGCTGTTCTTTAGCAGAGCAATACTTACAAGGAATGAAGAAGCAAATATCTACGTGGGAAAAAATAGGTGAAAATAGCCCTACCTGAATGTCTCCCTGTCTGGCTGCTTTCCACTCCTTCTCAGACTTTGGCTGTTCCTCCACCATTTTTGGTCTTTGCTCAGTCTTTTCTACTTGCCCAAGGCTCCTAGTGGATCTCTTAATAGTTTTGGAGCAGGATTCATCAGAAAATCTGCTTGCTAAAAAACTATGAGCTAATGGGGAAGTATTTAAAATGTCACTATGGTTTTACACGAACCTAAGTTATGACATTAAAAGAAAAAGCAAGCAAACAAAAAAATGCATAAAACATTTAACAGCAATGAAGAATATGGCACCTCCCTCCCCAGCACTTCTCATTCCAAGAAATATGAATCAGTATTCATCTAGCTTGAGCACTGCTGTGAAGAAAGCATGGTCTTCATTTACTTGTTTGTTGAAAAATTGTTTTGCTCATTCCCATCTCAATTTAATCTGTGCCATATGGATGTTGTGTATGTGTATATGTCACCATCCACTTCAATCTGAGTGGCAAAGTCGAGGATTCCTTGGCCTGCCAGCCACATCTCCCATTTCAGGCTCAGGCAGCCTCTCACAGCCCTGAACACTGGCGTTGTGGCTGTGTGTCCATGGCAGAGCCAGGCAGGATTGTACCTGGTGTGCTGCTCCCAAGGTGCTGAATTCGACACAACATCCCACTCCATCTCTGAGAGCCTCTCTGAGGCTGAATTTCTGTCTTGTCTTTCCTAATCTCCCTGACTCCTGAGTCCCAAACTGAACTACCCATCAGTTCTCTGAAAAACTTATGCAAAATGGAGCAGCTTATTGGACAAACACTACCCTGAGAGATTTCATCCCATATGGTTGTTTCCTTCGTCTTCTCAACAAGCCCTCTCTGGGTGCTTTGTTAGTTTTCTTATGCAGGCAGGATTCCCAATTTTATTAGCTGGAAAATTGCTACTTCAGCCACAATTCCTGCAATGATGAATAACACAACAAGAACAACAAGCCAACAAGCCCTCACATTTATAGCAGTACATTAGAAAAATCCTTTTTTTTTTTTTTTTCAAGGTGGAAGAAAGTATTACACAAGAGTGAAAAATCCCTTCAAAATCTCCTTGTTGTTGGACACATAATCTGCTTGGTAAGGTATTTAAAAACCAACACTTCTAAGGTATGTGTCAGCCTCCAAAAATAAATAAAGACCTAATTAGACGCTTTTGCACTGGATTGCAGCAGTGGCCGTGCACCTTGCTCAGGCACTCCTGTGCAGGAGAGCTGAGCAGGGAAGGAGCACAAATACCCCAGGCTTGTGTAACAGCTTCAATCTGTTATGTACATCAACATGTGGGATGGATAGACACATCAACAGCTATGGAAAAAAATCAGCTTCCCTCCCTTCTTTTGCACAAGGATACAGATTGGTTTGCATCGAGGATTTGCATCAGTTACAAAACACATCCATCCATAAGTGAGTTTGAGATAATTTTTCTTCTTCATTTCGAAAAACTGTAGGGACCATTTAGACCTTTTGCATTTTCTTTTGAAGGGTGTTTTTTTCCTCTTTGCTGATTTAAACTCCTCATTTCAAGGGGCTGCACTAGTCAGAGGGAAAGGAGTGGTGGTGTTCTGGCAGAGCTTGCTGGAAGCCCTGGGCTCCTGGGTTTTGAACTGCTAAGCTGAAAATGAAAATCTGCTGCCGAAATGCTTTTACGTTATTTTTCAAAATACATTTAATGTCAAGAGGTTCCAAGCAACCAGCCCTTTTCAGCCGTAATACAAGAAATATTTCTGAAAACAGCTGGGAATGGGCAAGATAATACAAAAGTTAGAACATATTTAAGAGTCACTAATTTATAATTAACTAGACCTGTAATTGTTTTAAAAAACCCCCAATATTAGTTTAAAAAGACACACACAGATAGAGTCCTATAGCTAAATCACCTCTCACATATACCTAAAATTCTGAATACTTTATTTCTCAGATGAAAAGTCTGTAACTGGCTTTCTACCAGTCACAGAGCCAGATGGAACACTATCACATTTTCCATGAAATATTTCCACTTTAACTAAAGCAACAACAATGACAATAATTTGGGAAACAGGCTACTGTCAATTCAACCACTTCCTTCCAGAGAAGCCCACTGGAGACTCTTAATCCCTCCTGTGAGTAGTGGACCCATAAACCAAGGACCAGAACCATAGAAAAGTAATTAATAAATATGCTCCTGCTTCTTTTATTGTATCAGCAGAGAAAAACAAGGAATGCTGTGAATTTTGTATTTCATGGACAGGCATAGGAAACTACCCAAAACACACGGTTTTGGAATACTATGTGTTGAGTTCAGTAGTAATTAGTCAAAAATTGGGTTTCTGGTCAATTTAAAAAGCTTTTTGGGACACCTCATCTCCTCCCTGTGTTTTATGAGCCCAGAGAGATAATTGTCTCTATGTCCTGTTTGATTATCCACCTTCATCCTTTCTGTGAGGATTTTCACCTAAACTTTCCCTGTAAGAACATTTCTTGTTTGGGACTCACATTCTGGACTGGTTCCCATCCCAAAACAACAAGAGAACCCAAAATCTTTCTGCCTTTGTGTTCCGGGTCCCTTCAGACAAGTCAGCTTCTTCAAAGAGCTTCCTGCATTCTCCAATCCAAGTAGTCTCCACTCATCCCTTCATTTAATTTAATCAACTGTAAGCTCATGTGATCCAAGCTTAGTATTTCCCCTGCCTATCAAGTTGAAAATAGCAGAGTCTTTGATGGATCATTAATTTCTTGAGCAAGAAACCTCCCAGCTGTTGCATCCCCTTATGATTTTTTTCCCCTTTTTTCCCCTCTTCCACCTGGGACCTCTTTCCTTTCCCATGAGCCTGCTCTGAGCTGGATAAGAGGAGTCCCAGCCCTCCCAGCCCTCGGATGCTGCAAGGAGCCAGTGCTGAGGGGGGCTGAGTTGGCAAAAACTGGCACTGGAGCAGCTGGTTCACAGCAATTACAGATGTGCTGGTGGGGGGAGGCTTCTGCAGGTCTCCACTCTCCAATCTCTTGCTCCAGGTTGGTTGTGCCTTTGCCTTGGAAACCTCCAAGGACAGAGATAACTCACGACACAACCCCACATACAGCTGCTTTGCTGGTTGAGAAAAAAGAGGCCTGGACAAAACCTTTTGTACAGAAACCACAGCAATCCACCACAGAGCACAAGTCCTCCACTGTTTTGTGTTGTAATGGAACCCTGTGGGGGAAAAATCACAGATGTTTTTATCTTCCTGGAAACCTGTGGTCTCATCTGCTCAAGAACTTCCTCATTCTCACTGTGGCTGGTGCCTGTCCATCACAGGCAGAGAGGCAGCCCAGCAAACCCCTCTCTGGGCCAGTCTGCAGGGCAGGAAGCCTCTCAAAGGGCTCCAGCAAGGCTCATTCAAATATTCAGGGCAGGCACAGCAGAAGGAGAAGGCTGAAATCTATCTGTATGAACACACCACTCAAAAGAAAGCAGCCACTGTAATTATCCTGAGAGCAAAACCCAAGTGTTGCCCTCTTTACTCGAGGGTCAGGATTTGTTGGGAGCTCAGCAGATTTGTGGCGCAGAGGCAGTGACCATGGTGTAGTGATCCCTGCCAGTATTTTCAGCTCTGTGAGGCACCTCTGTGCTGCCTTCCCACCCAAAGGCATAACAAATAGCTGCCAGACAGACAGACAAGTCATGTCTGTCTACAGAACGAATACCCAAAACTTGTTACCCACAATAGATGGGGTCAGCTACCCTCTTTTAATTAATTATGTGTCAGTTCCTATAATTAAAAGTGTGCCAAATTAATTGCTAGTGAAGGCTGCAGAAGATTTATGCTAAAACAGGAGTAAGTAATAATTTGGAGCAGGACAGGGCTGTGCTATCCCACAAATGTTCTTCTCATTACACATGAAACAAAGCTCTTTCTGACCCCTTGTTTCTTCACTTGGCATTTGAGAAGATCCAATTAGTTACAAATTACACCAAGCCCCAAGCTCTTCTTTTTTTTAATATAAATTTAAATCTGGGTCTAAGGAAACCAGAACACCAGCAGCATTTCATAGACTCAGAAAGCATGAGCCTCTCTTTTTGGAGGAGCTTGGTTTCCTAAGGAGGATCCCCTCCAGTCTCACCAGTCCAAAGTGGCACACGGGCACACACATCTGCTCACTATGAGTCCAACTCCTTCTGAAACCCTCCTGGCTTGCAGAAAGACCATTTCAGTCAAAGCCCAGGATATTTTCACTTGGCAATATTACTTCCAAGTCTCAAGAGCTTCTGGTGGCCTTCCTCAAGCACCCAGCTGTCCAAAAACCCAGCCTCCACACCGACACCTTGCATCAGTTCTGGTGTCAAGAAGAGGGCACGTTATGGTAAACACAATCTGAACAAAATGTCAGGATCAGAGGGAAGAGTAGGAATATGAGCCAAACATTCCAAAACTGCCTTGTGGGCGTGGTGTTCAAGTTTTTCAGAAACAAAACACAACAGGTGGCAGGGGGTGTGGGTGGATTCCCCATTTCCCTAAATGACACATTTTGGAATACATCCCTTCGTGCTGTTGTAAATCCAGTATTCTGTTAGGAAAGAGGTGACTTCTTTTTTTTTTTTTTTCCCCCAACCAGTTATTAAACAATTCACACTGAAATCCTGCAATTTCACTTAAAAGACTGGGGGAAACAGCTCCCGTAATATGGAAATAAGCAAAATTCCATTTCAAAGATTTACCCTCATGTTATGCAAATCCTAGGAAGTCCTCTGAAGTGCACCACTTTCAAGCTCAGCTTTAATGTCCCGCATGTTGCCATAATTCTGGAAAAGAAGCAAGATGAAAACACTACCAGGATTGCACAGAAGGATGAGCCATGGGAGAACAGGGTATTTACTTGCAGTATCTGCAAGCTGCTTGAAATTTCAGACTTGGCCTTGGCCATCAGCTTGGCCTTAGTATTTTATCCTTCTCTTCTTGTTACATCAGAGCACAGTAAAATGTTATTTGCCTTGGCTGGTCAGAGTGCCCACCTTAGGTAGAGGGCAAAAAGTAGTGCACTTCTTGGGTTTTGAAATGTGGGGCACTGCTGCCCCAAAATCCCCCTAGTGCAGCAGGAAAAAGGAGATGGGAATGCAGAGGATGGAGTCCTGCCCTGCCCCAGGGAAGTCCTGCTCACAGGAGTGCTCGTGCACACGTGATTCCTTCTGGGGGTTGCCAGATCCTTTGGCAAATACGGGAGCAGGGCATTCTGAAGCCATAGTCCGACCCTTACCCCACACAAACCACCCCTCTTTGCAAAGATCAGCCCATGACTGCCACTACAACCCTGCAGCCTCACCCAGAGGCCAGGTGATCAGAAAGATCTTGCTGCATTTTATTCCTTTAAACCACGGGCAAAAGCTATCTACGGATGGAGAAAGACAAAGAGATGCTGGAGCTCCTGAATTTCCTCTTCTTTGACGCATGGGCACATCTTTCCAGCTTACTCTAACCATGAGTGGGTTTGACAACACAGAGCAGGGAGTGCAGTGCCCTTGCTGGCCCTGTCTGTGATCCCCAGCTGCTCTAAGGTCCATGGAGCTGGATTTCTCTGGGAAGGACAGCACACATTTCTGGCACTGCAAAAGGAACTGGTGTGAGGCTTGTCTCAGTTTGTCACTCTCGGACCTGTGTCCAAGAGAGATCCAAGATTCACTTCACATACCTTGTTTCAGTGCAGCCAGAGTTGTTTTCCAGGGATTAATGAACAAACTGACTGACAGCTCAGGGAGCAGCAGAGACCATTAACCTTGTGGAATGCTAATTTTCTGCTACCCATCAAGGATGTTAGCGACTGGAAATAACTCCCAAACAGCAGCTAGATTTGGGGGTGGTTTGAATAGGTAATGCTGCTCCTTGGGTCATTTGTAGAAAAGCTGGACTTTTTTACTTCAGCTGCTATCACCTGTCCTCTGTGTTTGAGAGAGCCCAAATTTGCAGCTTCCTTCAGCTGCTGCACCCAGTTAGGATAGGACAAAGGGCTGTGGGGCTGACTACCTCAGTCCCCTGCTTGGGTGGCATGGATGCTGCTTCATCCCAAAGTTTGCCTTGCACCTCCATTTTCCTTGCCAGAGACTGGGAGCAAGCTGGGAAGGGCTTGAGCCACTGTCAGAGTACAACAATTTTGCCATCAACAGCTGTGTTTCCATGGCTGCAAAACACACTGCACAGTCCTGGCCTGCATGGCATTATCCCATCCTCCTGACTCACAGCATCACACACTCTGGTGGGAAGGGACTTTGGGAACATCCAAGAGTAGACATCCTTCCTATCTCTGGGTGCCTGTACCACCCTGGGGCAGGGCTTCAGCTCACTGTCAAATGTGAGCTTCCAGAAACACAGTTTCTGGCTGTTACCCCTTGTTATAATGTCTATCCCAACCATCCTTACCATAAAATCCTTTCAGGAATCAAGTAGCTGCTCCTAGTTTTGGGCTTCATAGGAGCAGAAGGGAACAAGGGCAGAGATAACCAGGTACTTCACCTTACACTGGATAAAACACCATCAAGAGAAACCTGTAAAATTGCTGTGTGGGTGCTGAGGTGAAGTGCAGCAGAAGAAATGCATAACACTGATATATTAAAAAAAAAGGCACATTGAAATTGTAAAACTATGCTTATGAAAGTTATAAATTTTCATTTTTTGATCCTTTTTCAGAATACAAAGTGAAAAAAAAATCACATTTTTCAAATCTTCCAGATAATACACCTTTAAGAGTATGAATCATGATTTTCTTCATTTTTATTGCTCAGGACTAATGTACATGTTCAAGGAATTCACGAAAAGTTTTTGTTGCTTTCCCACTCCTCTAGGTTTGAAGATTTGGGGTTTTTATTCATTTGCTATCTTCACTGTCAGAGGCAGAAAGCAACTAAAGTACGTTTTTCTTCTGATCTGTAACTTTTTTTTGAAGTTGAAGATATTGTAAAAGCTTGCAGAGAGATAGGAAAAAAAGGAAAATCCCACCCCAGGATAATCCATCTTCTAATATTCAACATGACTATGCTAGATGTAGACAACTTTCAAAAGCAAAACTGAAACAGCAACAGTCAGTTCAACACCAAACTTCTTCTGTGGCAATTATTTTATAATTTACCTTTTAAAAGGTGGAGTCTACAGCCTCTGGTACCAAACCCAGCTAACTCTGAAGTAACTACAAAAGAACCTCTTCATTACAAATGGGAAGGTAAGATTGCTCTGCCTGTTTTTATTGCACAGGAGTTGCCAGGAATAAAGCCATGAGCACAGACCAGAGCCTGTAACAGCCATCTCTGGAGCAGGCATCCAAGGAATAGCACGAGATTGGAAGCCAAAAACCAGGCCAGCTTTGCCCAAAGGGATGGACTGGCCTGGCAGAGCCACCCTTGACTCAGCCACTGATTGATACAGGAGTTCAGACCAAGAGCAGCAGAATCACATTAATAAATAAGTATTGTCTTCTAATTACCCTATCTCACAAATAATCTCTGCCAGAGCTCCAGGTTTGAGAAGAGAACTTTGCCAGTAGAGATGGCAGTGTTTGGGTAGATGAAACCCTCAGCATCCCAATCTCTGAGGTCTGAGGATGGCTAAACTGAGCTCACAGAGGATTAGGACCTAAGACACCTCATCAGTGCTGTCACAGTTGCCCCAGCAGTGAATAATGCACTAAGATGCTGAGTATTGAGGGCATTTCTCAACTACTGGTGCAGGATCCCCCATTCACTCGTTTTCTTCTTCAGCCAGCACAGGGATCAGATGTGCATCCCTTTGCCTGCAGAAAAAAGGAGGCAGACATCAGCTGGAAGCCTGCCCTGTGGGAAAGGCTGGGCAAGCAAACTGCTGCTAAGGACAACAGGAGAAACGGGCAGCAAGAACTGCTCAGACAATCTGCTGAGGAAAATCTTACACGTTCTGGGGAAGAGAAAATTTCACACCAAACTGCCCCTTTTCCTTCATCTTAAAAGAAAAAGCAAACTTGCAGGCCTTGAGGAAAGACAAGGAGCTTTCCTCACGTTTAAACCTGACTGATTTAAAAAAATTTTACTGACACCATTGGTGTTTTGCAGGAGCTGGGATCTAACACCAGTGATAGTGGTGCTTGGGTCTGCTTAACATCTCTGTGGCTCATGTTTTTTTGTTCAATTTCCCCCAGATATCCAGGTCACCTGCTTTTCCTGTCCCGTTTCCCTGCCTTATTCCAGCTGCAGACCAGTGCTCCCCTTTTGTGCCATGCATAGCAGAGAGGGCTTTCCCTTAGCAACGTGCCCAGGAGAAGCTGTTTCTATTGCATATAAAACTTGCTCCAGGGGTTACAGACTGGCTGGAGTTTTCCATGAAGTCCCTTCCAAATGACAGATCTGCAGCTTTGACCCAGCATTACAGAATGCAGGTTTGTGCACTGGTGTTGCTGTTCCTTGCTTTGTTTTTCCTGCTTTTCTTTATTACAGAAATCACATGCGGTGGGATATGCTTTGTTAAACTGATTAAATAAACGAGCTCACAATTTCCCTTTAATTCAATTACTTTGAAATCATAGAATCATAGAATCATAGAATCATAGAATCATAGAATCATAGAATCATAGAATGGCTTGGGTTGGACCTTAAAGATCATCCAGTTCCAAACTGGTGTCCATAGGCAGGGACACCTTCCACTAGACCAGGTTGCCCCAAGCCTCATCCAACGTGGCCTCGAGCACCTTCAGGGATTGGGAATCCACAGCTTGCCACTGGGCAACCTGTGCCAGTGCCTCACCACCATCTGAGCAAAGAACTTCTCCCTAACATCTAATCTAAATCTCTCCTCTAAAAGCCTTTTTGGCTGCTGAAAAAAAAATCCAACAAGAGAAATAAACATGATGACAAATACAGTGAGGTAACATATGGTGTTTTCAACTTTCTATGCAGAGGGAATTCTCTTTCTGGCCCTGAATCCCAGCTTCCCAGGCCCTGAATGTTTTTTGTTTCTTACTAAACCACAGACTAGGACCTATCACTTTTGAAACCCATGTCTGTGCTGCCTCGATTGACTCACAACAAACATTTACCATGTAATAAGAAATAAAGGCAGGATGCAGACAGTGGAAAACCATCAACTCAAATCATTCTAACTGGGAGATTTTTGGAAGAGAATTCACCAGGCAGGGGTGTTCTGTTCTCTTCCTTTTACTAGTGCAGAAGGGGAGAGAAAATGGAAAAGGAACTGGAAGGGAAGGAAAGAAGCGAGGTAAAAGAAATGCTATTTTGGTGATGATTATAATAATAATATTAATACCCAAAAGGGTAAAGAGATTAAAAAAAATCCATGGAAATCTTTGATTCATGGAGGTATTAAGGTACTCACAGAGACTCCCTGACAAATACACATTTTGAGAACAGAGCCAAATGGAGATCTTCTGGCATGTCCTAAAAGCAACAAACTAAAGAAAACTTTTATAGGGAAGTCGTGCAGTTCTGTGCCATGGCAGTTATCATGCATTCAGCTGCACAGCTCCAGATCTGCTCCTCAGAAATGGTCCTACTGAATCAATCCTCTACAAAAAAGGATCTGTCACTGCTGTTGTTGAATATTCAGTGTCAGTCAAGACACATATTTGCTTACATGAATAGGGCCAAAAAATTCAGTATATATCTAACCTTTGATACATTAATAACATTTCCTTCTGCTTTAAAGAGGCAGAACAGGAGGTTTATTTTTGTATTTCTTCAAGGCACTATTAAGTGGGGGTAGAGGGCAGGGTCAGCACCTTTAGGACAGAGCAGATGCTGCCAGTGCCCCACCCCTCCTGGTACCTAGAGGTGGGTTTTCCCTGAGCTCATACTGTCAGGAATGTTCCACAGTCAGGTCCTAGCAGCAGTGTGAGTTTCCAGCCATCAGCTGACTTGCAGGAAAGCTCTCCTGTGTACACCTGCAAACCCACAGTAAATGTGAGCTGACTTCCTTACTCAGCTCTGATACCCAGCCATTTGGCTGCGTGTCTCCTCACACAAGGATAATCCTTAGAATCTACCTTCCCATCATGGTCCAAGCCAAGACCCAACTCCTCTGAGTTCCTGGCACGAAGTAGCAGTTATTAATTTTACAGAAAGCGTTTATTTGTAGTTTTGTAAAACTGGCCCGAGCCACAGGGTTTGCTTTTCAACTTTTTCTGTGTTTGCCAGGAGGTTGGATCTGAATACTGGCATCCCTCTACCGTACAAAATTTATGAAGCATAAAAATGTGGCAGGAATGTTACTGCACTGCAAACATCAGATATTAAAGTATTAATTGCTATTCTCACTCCTCTTCTACTGTGCACAGTTTGGAAATCAGAAATAAGGTTTTTCTCTAATTTACGCTGATTGAAACAGAGCTCATTCAAATCCTTAATTTTTTTAGGGCCAGAAGTCAGGTCCATGGAGGGGTTTTAATAACATCAGGTCCCCCAGGACTCATTAGCTTCCACTGAGGACTAATATCACACACAATTTACCTGGGGAGTTTCAATCCTGAACCCAACTGACCTCAGTGACAAACCAAAGGACAATGAGCAGCAAAATCCTTTGGTCACCTGGATATTGGACTCCCAAAAGCACTCCTGCTCAATGTGAGAGGAGGGAAAACCATCAATGCTCTTCAGGACGTAGCTGCAAGATGTGCTGGGTGTGTGAGTGGACAAAAACCTTAATTGTGCATTTTAGAAGAACATCCAACTACCACTGAGCCAGAAGAGAAACTCATCTTCCTCTTACTCGCTTCTCAGCTCACTGTCATACAGAAACCTCAGAAAATGCAGACACAACTGTGCTGCTTTACCAACCCACCCCTGAGACAGGATCTCGAAACACAGAGACTGAGGCATTTGCTCAAGGCAGCCCAAACTCTGTGGGGGAGCCCGTGTTGAACCAGGAGATCAGATTCTCATTTGCTGTGTTCACAGATTGCTCAGTACACCCCGACTGCGGCTGGAACGAGGGCAACCCAAGACTGTCTAACATCTAATTGGAGCTCCCCTTGGTTGCAAAGTGTGCCCATGGCTTCCTATTCTTTCTTTGTACCTCCAGAGAAGTGTCTGGATCTGTTTCCTCTGTACCCTTCCCAGGCTGAACAAGCCCAGCTCCCTCTGCCTCTCCCACCACCCTCGGAGTGCCCCAGCCCTGACCATCTCCATGGCCCCTGCTGGACTCTGCTAGCCTTGATCCAGTACCTCAGCTCAGCACTCAGACGTGGTCTCAACAGTGCACAGTGTGTGCACCAGGGCCCTCATCCCTCCTGCAAAGCTCCTTTCTAATCTGTTTGCCCCTGTTTGTCCTGCTGGTGGTTGGGTTCGAGCTGCAGGACTTGACATTTGCTTTAGTTAAACTCCCTGAAGTTCCTGAATAGGGAATCTTGCTTCCACATCTACGTTTTTTTGATGCACTAAGAGGAAAACATAGAAAAGCTGACATTTTTCTGACAAATCCTTAATCTGTTTTATTTTAGTTACTGGCATTGGAAAAACTGAATCCCCACCTACTCAGTTCTCGCTTAGGCTATATTATTATTTTAAGACATTTTAAAATATTCTTGATTCCCAACCATAAACTGTAGAAAAAAAAATGTCAGAAAAGAGGTTACAGATTTGAGCTTCCCTGCTGTCAATTCTCCCACACACACACCTGTGCCCTACTGCTGATCTGTGAGTTATTGAAAGAGTATCCCAGGGAGACTAAACGTATATCTAAAATAAGCCGCAGAGATTTCCATCCATTCAGGCAAACAACCAAAAAAAAAAAAAAAAGAAAAAAAAGAAAAAGAAAAAAAAAGAAAAAAATCCACCAGGGAGAAAAAAAAAGTAAGGAGAAATGATTCTCTTAGTGAGAAAGTCTGATGAGAAGCTGCAAGGCAAAAATATCAGTGTGTGTTCTGGCACCTTTTCCTTCACCAAGATTGAGTTTTTGTGTTTGTTTCCTAATTACAGTAATGTGAAATGTGTAAAGCTTATCTGGCCAGGACTGCCATGGATTTCACCCAGCCATTGTCTGTCCTGGCTGCTGCAGAGCGTGTGCTGTGGTATGAGCCATAGCTCAGAGGAGGCAGCCTGGACAGCCTGGGGATGAGCAGTGAGGAAAAGAGCTCAGACCGACTTGAAGGGAAAACTGTCTCACCCAGAAACCATTAAATGCTGTCAACCCCCAAACTTACCATTTTGATTCACTGCTGAGCGGTAGTTTCCAAAATAAAGCGTGTTTGGATAACCTGTCTAAGGTGGACTTAGCATTTGGGCCTGTGGGCATTATCAAACACCTTTTGGGTCTGTAGATGCTGAGGATGACAAGGACCAACCCTTTCCAGCCTGTTTTCCAATGTATACCTGATAGAGGCAGGGAACAACCACCCAGCCTGATGCTGACATCCACCCTTAGATTCCCACAGAGCTTTTTTTTCCTGTATCTGAGTTGGAAGGGGCATCAGGAGGCCTGGTGCTCCAGACCTGCCTTACCTTTGGAGCAGGACCATTGCCAACACTGGATCAGGTCTGTCATGGATCTGTCAAGCCAAATCCTGAAACCTTCCTGGACTGGACAACCCAGCATCTCCCCAAGTGCTACAACTTCTCTGAACACCCAATGTAATTTTCAAACAAGATTCAAGGACACTAAAAGTGACTTTTTCCTAAACAGGCTGGAAGTGAGAACACCCTAAACAAATAAATCTCCTAGAGTTTAGATGCACATCAATGCATCCAAGTGAATTCCTCCCTAATTTTTCACAGAATAGCCCAAAGGATAAATAATGCAAGAGATGGGAAAGCAAAGCATTGGGGTTTTATTAATGGACACAAGAGATTTTTTGCAGACAGGTCTTCTCTATGGGAAGAATTGATACATGATTGCAAGTGAATACAACATCTCTGGAAATCTTCCTTGGTCTTCTTCTAAGGAAATATTCAAAAAAATGAAGAAATTCTTTAGAGGTTCTTTAGCTAGACTATTGAGAAGATATACTGGGGGAGAAACAAGGGAGAAAAGAAGAGAAAAACTTTGAAGAAAAGCTCAAAAATTATCACATATCATTGTTACAAGAAAAGAACACAAAGAGTCTTAAATGTCTTTTTGTAGCATCTCTGTTTCTTGGTGACTCAGACCAGGATGTTTTGCTGTCGAAAACTGAGCACACCTGTTCAATTATTTTACTAATTTGAAGGTCTGTCTGATAAAAAATATGCTCTGAGTTTAACATATTTCACTAGAAATAGCATATCCTACGTACCAGAAAGAGGTTCATGCTGTAAAACAGTAATGTCATGACCAAAAGGGAGGCTGCTTAATTGGCTCATAATTTCCCTCAAAAGCAATGGAAAAAAATCAGCTGATTGCAGTATGACCATGTCAGTGTTTCCAATAGTTACAAGACAAAAAAAATGTTAAGTGGTGAAGGTTTCAAGACAAATAGTTTCCTTTTTTTCCTTAAGAAAAACCTCACAGTTTATTTTATGCAGACAATAGGGACTTTAAGAGCTATGTAATCCCTAAAAACAACCCTCAGAGTAAAAGTGTGAGCCCTCCTAATTTCAGAGCAGACAGAGATGATGCTTTGCAGAGGGGCCAGATTCCAGGGGGGCTTTTACAAGTGCTGAGCAAAATGGGCTTCTCCATCCAGGGACATTTAAGTCCTAGAAGCTCCCCTGCCTGGCCTGTTCCTTCGGCTGTGCCAGCCCCTCCAGGGAGCAGAGTCTGCAGGACACAGAGTTTCTTTGCTCTGGACAATGGCTCCTTCCCAAGAGCTGGAACGTGGCACATGGTCTGGCAGTGGCTGTGCTGCTCCAGGGGCTTTGATTTGGCTGTGGTAGGTGTTACCAAAATGAGTGCAATCTGTTCTGGGAGGGAGGAGATGTGTTCCACTAGAAGATTTGCCATTTCCTCCCAGTCCTGAGGCCTCCTGTGTGGAGTGAGCTGTTAGCACCAGGGCATGGGATGAGAAGTTTTCCAGACATCATGTACCATCTTCACCCACTCCAAGGATGGGGTTGGCATCACAGCTCCCATCTACTCACACTCAGAGATGGGCATTTTCCCTACTTCCTTTACTAACTCACCTGGATGAAGTAAAAAATTAGTGAGTTTCAGTTATTTGTTTTAGAACCAATGCAATCCTTTAATCCGGTGCAATTGCTATCTCCTTGTTGGGAGACTGATAAACACCTGAGAAAGAAGAGAATGCCCTAAAGCTCAGGTAAAGGCAGAACTCAAGTACAGCATTTTTGGGATCTGCATTCGTGGCACCACGGACGAGGTTGCACAGTACTAAAAAAAATTGACCTTGTTGTTCTGTCAGTGTCCAAGAGCTTTGATTCATCATTCCTTTGTGCCCCAGCCCTCTGCCATAAGAACATCTGTGAATTTATTCCCAGCAGACCACCCTGTCACAGGGACACCTCCACCAGAAAAGCGTTTTGGACAAGGTAGAGCAGTCACCACCCGTGTGTTTCAGGCACTCTGAGGGTCAGGAATACAGAAAATTATCACTGTAAGAAAGATTAAAGCCATCAGAGTATTGATCCAGTGAAGCAATTACCTACACTTTTTTTTCAAAGCCACTAAACGAAGAGCTTGAGCATTTGGCAAAAGCTGAGCGGAGAAATCATAGCTGAAACCAAATAAAACTTTTATACAAAACACTTCCTAAAACCCTGCACATTGATCAAAATGTTTGATTTTTGATCTCTTTTTTCTTCTTCAAGGACTAAGAGAAATATTTCAGAAAGCTGAAATATGGAGGCCAGTCTCTCATTTAGCAGGCAGGGACAAGTGCAGGATAAGATATTGTGCCAGAGTTCTCTGCCCAGAACACTCCTGGGAAGACATTTATTTAACAAAAGCAAGAAGCAATTACAAGAGTCTTTCCCTTAGCTGCTGTAGGACACAGCAGGGATGATTCCAAAGCCTTTGCAGCTGACACAGGGACAAGTTACCCACTAAAGACAGAACTGTCCAAATCACTGAGCCCTCTCCTATACCAGAGTCGTGCTGTCTGGGCAGCTGAGCACCCACCACAGTCCCTACGTTTGGCAGGACACTTGGAAGCCAACCAACCAGCCAAGGATGAGCAGAGAAGGAAGATTTGTTTCTCCCCAAGCAGAACGCTGGTAGATTACCACATGAATCTTATAAATGAGACACAGGGAGCACCTGGATGGGAAGGCCTGATTTAAAATCCATTTCCCAGTCCAATCTGTACTTGGACCTTGGCTTTCCAAATGTGAAAGTTTTGTTGCCAGATGAACCTCATCACAGTCTGTCTTCTGTCATAATTGAGTTTCTGCCTCATCATCCAACAGAGAAATGACTCAGCATCAATTATGGGAGGAAAGTGTTGTTTCTCTCTTCAGTCATTTCCTCCAGCTTCTCTATCTTGGGGAAAAAAAACAAACCAAACGAAACGAAAAAAAGAATCTCTATTCTTGAGACCACTCCAGTGTTTTAAAAATCAGTTTTAAGTCCAGGAGGTTGTCCAGGGTAAATCACATCCTTCTAACCAGAGAAAAGGCATCATGGCAGATCCTGTTTAGTGAGTGAGCTCAGAGAAAATAATGTTATTATTGCTTTATTCTTATTTTCTACCTTATTTTTTTCGGCAAAGCAGAAATACCGTGTGGGAAATACTGGCTTTTAAAATTGATTGCAGTTTCCACCCCTCAAGGAAGGCTGAACCATTCCCAACCAGCTCTGCTAAGAGTAGAATTTATACTTTTTCCACCTTTCTATCAAAGCTTTGCCCATTTCTAGTCAAAAACCTTCTTAATACACAAATGCGTGGGCAGTAAAAGGGCTCTAATATCCAAAAAGTCTCATAAAAAAAGAGAGAGATTTTAAACTCTACCAAATAATTTCTGTCTCTCCAAAGCAATATACAGCCCTCTAAAACATGGGGGTTTGCTGTGTTAAGTACACAAGCCTCCTCTGACATCTTAATCCCTTGATTGAAAACCTTTTTTCTCCTCATCTGCACAGAAAATACTTCCTCTCCCCTTGGAGGTGGCAGCCACTCAAGCCATCAGCACGTGTGGTGTCTGGCCATTTAGCACATGGCCAGCCCTGGAGTAGCCCTGGCTGTCCCTGAAGCAGACAGCTGTCCCCGAGGCCACCATGGGGAGAGGAGTGCACGGCTTTGGAACAGAATCCAGTTTTGCAACAGAGCCGCTGCTGCCCACGTGGAGTGAGACGAGAGCAGATGGCCCAAAAGCACGGTTAACACTCGCTGGTGGAGACCTGAGGGCTGGAGGGGAAACTCTGTGATCAAAGAGATGAAACCCACTCTGACAGCAGAGTCCTGGGCTGGAAGCCGGGGAAGGAATGTGGAGGGTCAGCAAGGGAGCAGCATGGAAACGGGATCCAGATCACCACGTACAAAGGCAGCGTTGCCCACGGGCAGCCGGGTCTTTGCTGGACCAAATGAGGTCAGTCTCATGAAGAAAGAATTCCTTGGCAGCAGGAAGGGAACTGAGCCCTCAGGATGGAATGATGACACCTAGGGCACAGAAGATCTGGAGCCTCTCTGTCTGGGTTCCAGGCAGTTGGTTACTCCTCCTTCACACCAGGACTTGGGAGGAAAGGAAAAACATCACTACCCACCAACGCAGAGCTTGCTGAGGGATGGGGAGTGTGAGCAGGCAGCTCGCTCAGCAGAGTGGTGGCATTGTCCAGGTGTGGCCTTTTCAGGGAGAATTAAATCAACACGCCACACACTCTCTTTGCAGCTATGAAAATGTGGTCCATTTTTGCAGGGGATAAAAAGATGCATGTTTTTCACGAACAGCTCAGCAGACGTTCTCTGTCATTCTTAACATTAGCCAACTATGTTCAAAAATCTGGGTGAGATGCATCCATCCTTCCAGTCACATGCTGCCAGTCCCTGATGTAAAGCACGTATACAAGCTGAATTAATCAAAACTGATCCTGTGCTTGTGCTTTCACAGATATTTCATCCTTCCTCCAATTTGTCCACGCTTCCCTCTCTCCCACTCCCTCCCCCTCCCAACAACAGTAATCACAAAATCATAAGAAAGAAAGATAAACCAGCACAACACAAGATATAAAACAACAGAGCAACTTAGCAGGACCAGATGGCATCCACGAGAAACTGAAATACAAGCACACATCAATTACTGCAATATTCAGCCCTCGTAAACTTTCAACAAATATGTTCACATAAACAAGATCCTACATTCTGCATCCTAATTAATTTTCACATTTGTATAAAAACTCTTCCAAGAACAAGGAAAAAAATGCTAAAGAAACACTTGCTCAAAGTGGGTTTTTTTCCCTCAAGTAACTGAAAGAAAATTCTAGGCTTTTTCTGTTTCAAAATAATACTTGCATCCCCTTCTCAAATTTTTGTAATGATTTTGAAGAAGGGCTGATTTTACTCACAGATGTGGCTTTTTCCCTGGAAGGGGCTGCTAGACACTCACTCAAATGGGCATAAAATTTACTTTTGTTTGGCATTTTATGGGAAGGAAGGAATGAAAAAGGGAACCTGGATGCAACAACAAGCCAAACCACAAAGGAAACACAGAGTTTTTCAAATAACTGATTCTTTGACTCAGTAACTGTAATGAGGAGGTGGGAAGTGAGAAGACCTTCAGAATGAAATTGAAATTCTGCAAATCACGGTGACTTTGAGGCATCTTCTGCACTGGTGTCACTCCCTGCCCCAGCTGCAGCTGTTGGCACTGCAGCAGTCCTGAGAGATCACACAGATAAGGGGCTCACAGTCACCACTGTGGGGCATCAACCCCATCAGCTTTCACACACTAATACCTGATAGTCTTAACTGGGGGGAGTATTTCTGGCAAGACAGTGAAATAATTTCTTTCTCAGGTCAGCACCTCTTCTTTGCTTACAATCAGAGGTTTCATATCAACTGCATTTCAATTCCAGAACAGTGGTAACATACCCAGGAAATTTCTGCTCTGGAATGTGCTCAGCCACGTTAACCAGATTAGACTCCTAGCAAAGATACAGCAGTGCTGGAGGTATTTTGGCAATCCTTGCACTTAAAGTATCTTCTGTGCATTAATCATCTCTACTCATTGGACTACCCAACCAGTGTCACAGGCACACAGTAATTGCAGCAATGAACAAACAAATGGGTGACTTCCCTGAAGGCAAGTCTTGTGGATTTGGGCACAATATCTATTTACAAGCCTGTCTTTTCAGTGCAAGTGTCAAACTGTTCTGCATGGTCACGGCCAGGCACACAGCCCTGGTCCTGAACAGTCAGCCCATGGGCTGCAGAAGATGCCACATCTCTCCAGGCAGCTGTGCTCCGTGTATCAGCGTGTCCATAGCCATACCTCACCACCTTGGGCTCCACAGCCTGAATTGTGGCTGCATCAGCTGGAAGCAAACTTAAGCACAGAGACATATCTCTACCTGCCTTCAGGGGAGAGATGAGAGGGACATCAACAGAAGGCAGTCATCTGCAGATGTAGCTTCTCTGTAGCACACAGCCAAAAGCATCTAGTTGGTGACAAAACAAGTGCTGCTTTTAGTAGGTTGTGAATCTCTGGGAAAACAAAGTACTCGATTTGCTTGGCAAGGGCCTGAGGATGATAATTTTTCAAGATTTCTGGTAGGGCTTTTGGGGACAGGACTAAGAAAGTGTGAAAGCAAGAGTTCACAGTGCCTTCATTTCAACTCCCCTCATCCAAGGAGCACCAACCAGAAAATTCTCTCCATCCCTCACCTACTTGTCCTTTTAGTACCAAAACTCCAGTAGCACAACACACAGCTGGCATCAGACCACAGGGAGCTCCCAGGTTCATTGATTTCCAAGCAGAGTTTAATCAAAGTTTAATGTTTATGAATTTGGAGCAAGGGGTCCCTAGACTAAATGGGACTTGGGATCAAGGCTTGCAGAAATAGGCTGTAACAAGGACTGCTATTTAGTTGTGAGAAGGTTTTACCTCAGTGCTACTTTTTCCAGGGCCTGGTAATTATTTGGAAAAGAACACTCATCTGGAGCCAGTCAATGCAATTAGAAATACAGGAAAAGCCTGATTGTTTTTCCATGTATGAAACATTAAGAAAATGAAGTCATTTCTCTTCAGTCCAAGTATTGACTGTAATTATAGATAGCAGGAGGCCTCAGCTGCTATAAAATATTGAAGTGCTTTTATATAGCTACTGCTATAGTTTACTATTTAGGGACAGGAGAAAGGTTGCCTTTTAATGAAGTGCAGTTGCACAGAACAATGGAAAGGAGGCCATTACTACATAATACTGCTGCCCTTTCCATTATTAGTGTGAAAGCACTTGCCAGATGAATAGAAACAGGTTTAAACTTGGTTTATTATTTCTATAATGTTAATTCGCCTGGAGCAGCTTACTCTCTGAGTAATCTCAGAGAGAGATTTCTATCTGACGAAACAGTATTTAGCATATTTTAGTTTCTCAGAGTTTCAAGTGGCTCTGCTGGTATGGCTGGGGTCAGAGGTGAGGGAAAATAGCTCACCCTGCAAGTGTTTCCTCACAGTCAGGCCTTGCTCCTCAGCTGTTGGCATTATGCAGTACCTAGGAATTCAATCACTGTCCAAAATAACTCTGCCATCTCCTGGTTTTGCAGGTGAAGGCTAGCCTTGGAGGGACTGGGGTATCTGTGACCCTGGACAAGCTACAGGGGCTGGAAACTGGGGTGACCAAAGGCACCTGAGGACATGGAGCCCAGAGGTCCCTGCAGTCCAAGTGCCCTGGCTGTGAAACAGCACGTCTGTATTTCATGCCCATGAAAAAGGCGTGAGGCACGCTGGTAAAGAGCAGGGGTTGCTCAGAGGTGAGCAATGATGGTCTCATCACAGATTCCTAACAGTGAGAGCAGGTGAAATCACCCAGCAGGCCTGTCAAATTCTCCTGCATGATACAGCAGGGCATGACCACAGTGCTGCCAACAAAAAAAGCTGCCAGCAAACCCTGTTTCACTTCTAGAAGGTGCCACACACGGTAAGGCCCTTCGGAGCCACTCAAGAAGACTGAAGCACAGCGTGTGGCATTTTCCTGAACACGCCACCTCCAGCAGCAGTTCCCTCAGGGACGTGAATGGGAAGTGTCCCTTCCCTCGTTCAGACTTGGGGGGCAACAGGAGACTGTAGAGAGCCTCTTCTGCCCCTGGGATGGAAGCAGCCAACACCTGGCACTCAAATCCTACGAGGTGCAGAGACAAGAACAAGTTAGTAAGGCACTCCGATTATTCTAGTGGTAGACTGACTGCAACACCCTCCAGGTTGCCATGGCTGCCACGTAAAGAATTGTGAGGAATTTCTGGGCCAGGTGGATGGGCACAGGACCTCACTGGAGGAAACCCAGGCCCAAGGGGACCGTGTCCAATGGTCTGCAGCAGGGCCTAGAAAAGATCCCCCCTTTGTTCACTCAGATTGCACTGTTTCACTACATTGTGCTACACTGAGTTGGCTAAATATTTTATACTTTCTTGGATTTTTTACACTTCAGCCCGTGGCATGATTTTAAGTTTAAAAGCAAAGCACTAGTTAAAATTCCTCGGAAGCAGTACCTGCAATTGTACCTCACTACAATTCTGTAGCCAAACTGCTGGGAAAAGTAAATATCAGCCTCTGGAATTTAGCACTTTCAAGGCCTATCAGAGAAAGTTCCTTAGGCTAAGGTTAAACCTGGATGTAATTAGCTCCCAGCCTTGAAGGAATAAACCTAGATACTAGAACAGACTAAAGTAGAATTCAGTTATGAGATACCTTTGCTGACAGTCAGATTAGCTGGAAGAGATAAGACCTAGCTACAGTTGTGGGTTTTGCTCTACTAAAGCTATTCAAAAGAACCATATGCAAAAGCAGAAGGCATCACTAATATCCTTTGATTAGCAAAATTAAAGAACTGTTCTTACATCCCAGGGCCTTGTTATCTCTCTTGTACTCCCAGCCTCTTGCAATAAGTAAAACAGTAGCCAAAATGGGGTGAGAGACATCTCATTCATGCGTACACTTAACAGGCATTGGGGCTATACAGGGCTCTGTCTTCCACTGTTTCAACATTTCCACTTCCCTTACTCAGGGAACAGCTTGGACAGACCAATCCAGCCCACATCCACCTCACACAAGCATTCTCTTGAAATAACATCCTAATTGTGCCGTCAATAGACATCTCAGCACAGCCAATTAGCACATCTCAAGTATTTATTTCCTTGCTATCCAGTTAACAAAACCTCAAGACTGAAAGAAGAAAATCACTATTTCCTTGGTGAAGGAAATTTAAGTCAATTTTAAAAAATGAAATGGTTCTCAGGTGGAAACAGTCCTGGGGTGCAGTTTCTCCCAGCTATTTGAAGAGCCAGGTGATCTGCCTGGTCTGCAGCCCAGTTCACTTAAAGGGGTAAGTTTGGGTGAACTAAGCTTGTAGTGGGGAAGCTATATATTATAAATTATATTTTATAATATATATATATATTACAAATAAGGCTTGAGAAGTTTCAAAAAGTCTCTGAAATACAGAGATCAATGGTTTCAGCAAAATTCCTGCGTTTAGGGAGTGAGATTTACAGTCAGTGGCCTCTCAAGAGATCCTGTTAAGAAAATGACTGAAGTATATAAAAGTCTCTCTGAGAAGGGCCAGGTCACAGATCCAGATGCCTTGTGAGCATTTCTGTGCCCCAACCCTGGGCCTTCTTCACCAGGACTTTGGAAAAGATCTTTCTCTTTTCTGCTGTTTATGATACTGGTACCTCCCAGATTTTGAAGAGTCCAAGTACATTTTTTTCAGAATTTAGACAAAATTTTTGCTGTGCACTTCTCAGAAAGCTTCAGTTGTCTGATGGACCAACACCTCTGTGCAGATTTCTTTCAAGAAGAAATACCAGGAGCATCTAGAGGAGTAAACAGAGTTGACGTACAAGTATGTAGGCCCGAAAGTGGAGGGAGAGAATTATTTCTTGAATATTATCTTCTGGATGGAAAGCAGTTGCCAGAGCAACTAGGTTTACCACAGAAAGTGCTGATAACTTCTAGAGTAAATATCTTTTCTGTAAAGAAGCAGATCTTTTATAGCTGTCATGAAAAAAAACAAACCCACCCTCTGAAATACCAAAAACATTAATAAAATAATTTCCACACTCCATTAGTGGTGTAGCCATGGTAAATAATTAGTTTATTTTGTTTTCTTCTACTGGAAAACTGCCTTTTAAATTTTAATCACTTCTCTAAAGCAGCTGCCAGAGTTCTTCTTTTTCTATAATGCATTTATATACTGTATATTAATTTAACTGCCAGTTTGGATGCATAAAAAATGGCTTTGCATTAAAAATACAAATAAAGCACAATGGAGTGCCTGCTGGAAGAAAAAATAGAGCAATGTTTTCATCAGTGTATCAAAGGAGGTCTCAGAGTGCTCTCCTTCCTTGCAAGCATTTCTCCCGAGAAACCAAGGGAGATTTAGTCAGAGCTGAGCACGAGGAAAATGCTTCTGTGCTGGACTTCAAATACATTGTGAAACATATTAAACAGTATTTTCTACCCTAAAAAAAAAATCTCATATTGTTCTTTGGTGAACAAAAGACACAGCTGATGTGCACAGATGTTGAAACCCTGTATAAAAGATGAACACCCGTCTGCTCCATAATAGATGTTCTGATTTAGTTGCCTTTGTCAAGCACATCCCAAAAGTGACTTGAGACTTTTCTGGGGAGCTTGCCTGGTAAATCCACCCGTGAGCATCTCCTCAGGCTGGTCAAGCACTGGCACCATCCGAACTCGGGTCACTGATGGTTTTTTTATTGTTGAATAAACAAAGAAGCTCGCCCGTGGGGATGGAGACACAGAACTGTTTGAAGAAGCTTTCCAAAGTACAGCCATCAGTACCCATCCCTTGCCTGACACCCCACAGAGAGCAGACCAGCAGTAGCTGCTGCCCAGAGACACGGCAGATAGTGGAGATAAAACATTTTGAAGGCAGAGTTTGGATGTGGAACGAGAAGGTCTGCAGAGGCATGTGGCTTAATTAAAAATTGCTCCTTTTTCCTAGATTGCTTTTGGCAGTTTCCACACGCAAAGGAAGAAGCTGTTAAACTAAAAAAAAAAAAAATTAAAAAGCTTCACCATGTCTACATCGAAAGAAACTGCAAAAACTAGAGCTGTCTGAGCATCCAGTTTCAAAGGGAGAAATAGGTTAATAGGTTGCCTCCACAAACGTGCTGGGGTGGGATGGGATTTGGGAGTTTTGGATCCCCCTTTACAGATTTGAGGCCAGCACGTTTGCCCATCCTGGATACAACTTCCTGTGTCTGCCAGGCTTTGGCTGCCAGCCTTTGCAGGACCACCTGTGACAAGTGAAGGTGTTTTCTCCTCCAGCATGGGTTCCCTGAGTAGTTCACTGCTCCTGGGTTACATTACACAGCCATGCCTTCCTTGTGCACTTCCCAGCATGAAGGATTTGCACGCTGCAGGACAAACCTTTCCCAGACTGAGCTGAAAACCTCACGGGCCTCTACAATAAATGGCAAAACACTGCAGCTGTAAATCCTTCCCCAAGAAAATGGCAAAGAACACCCCACCCCAATGTGCTGTAAGACTGAATACACTGCTTTTAAAGAAAATACTGGAAAATCTTGCAAAGCTGCCAAGGATCTATCCGAGAAATGTCTCTCCAGTGGAGACCAGCTTCTAATAATGACAGCACACTTGCATCTAACAGCCATCCCCACTACTCTAAAAGGCCTCTGCTTATTCCAAATGGTGTCAGGCTGCATCAGGGATCAAAGGGAAGCCAGGACCACCAGGGCTCCCAGATAAGCAACTGCCCTTAGGAGAGGTGAAACAGCAGCACATGGAACATTTCCTTATGGCAGAGGGTGCAAGTGATGCTTCGTCTAGACAGAAAAGGACAAGGAAAAGAGATAAAGCAAGACTTTAAGGAAGCTTAAAAATGAGTGAGAAAAGGGTGTGGCTGAGGGAGAAAGCAGCTGTACACAATTTTCCTTAGAATATCTTCTGCTCCACAGCATCTGGGAGCCCGGACAGAGTCCTCCATTTCTGACACACAACAAAAGATGACAGTGTAGGAGATTTATAGAAGAATTTATAGAAGAAATTGTCACTGTAAAAAGAGTCAATGCTGCTCTGACCACAGGTAAGACAAGACCAAAAAACAGAGGCAAGACAAGACCAAAAACAGAGGCAAGTTTCACAGCTGAGGCACTCTGTTCAGGGACTCTTGGATGATGCCTGAAGGAGATGCCAGTGTATGTCCTTCTGTCTTTCCTTACTTTCCTGACTCTCCAGGCACAGGTCTGCTTTGCTCTCACTCCCTTGCTTTGCCCAGGGGACACAAGCAGGTCTTGAAGAAGCTCCAGAAAAACAAAACTTCTGCTTAACACCACCAACCAGGTGGAAAGCTGGGGTTTCCACATCTGCACAAGGTCAGGATAGGGGTTTCTACCAGCACATCCCACCTTCTTTCACCAGCAGGAAGTTTCACTCACTTTAACACCCCAAGGGCAGGAACAAAATCCCGTAAAAACTTTCCTCTGATAGGTCTGATAGATAAGACTCACACAAGCACTGCTTTAGGAAACTCTGATTATCTCCACTCCAACCTCTCACTGGAAGCAGGATGATCACAAGAATTGGGCCAGAGAAGCCTCAGCTCTGGAGGGAGTCATGATGGAGGGAGCTGTCCCAGATGAGGAGAAACTCTCCTTCCAAATCACCTTTTAAGCAAATAGTCTGTCTCATCTGGATTTGTCTCCTGGGCTGATTTCCTACATTAATACCCTTCCAGAGAATCTCTCTGCTGCTTGGCAGTTTTTGCTTTCATTGCTGTCCTCATTCAGGGTTTGCCTGTCCCCAGTTTCTCCAGACACAGTGTCCCAGTAGTTCCAGTGGATTTGCATCAGACACTGACCCTGTTCTGTCTCACACCATCTCTCCTGATGGTCACTTTCAGTCTCCGAATGATTCTCCTTCTCCTACAGAACATTACCACAAACACAATATCAGAGTGGAACACATTCCCAGTTGTAAAAAACCTTCCTTAAAAATCAAATTGCTTGACTGTAATCAAAGGATCAAGATAGATTTAAGAATAAGGGCAGAGTTTTAAAATTATTTTTAGAAAAAGGAAATGCAGCTCAGGTGGATTTGGATTGTCAGCATAAGGGTGAACTATTTATAGCTCAGTAGGGCCGTGATTTCCGATTTCTGTGTGTCTATCTATCAAAAAATAGGAAAGGTGATGGAATACTGGTGAGTGTGGGACCTAGCATGATGTAAATGATATGGAATAAGAGGTGGATACTGTCCTGGAATCAGCAGTAGCAGGTACAGTGCTGTGTTTTGGATTTAGGATGAGAATAATGCTGATAACACCCTGATGTTTTAGTTATTGCTAGTGGTGCCTACCCTAAGTCAAGGATTTTTCAGTGTTCCCTGCTCTGCCAGTGATGAGCCGAACCAGAAGCTGTGAGGGAGCACAGCTGGGACATTCCAAAGGGATATTCCATACCATAGAGTGTCCTGCCCAGGATATAACCCGGGGGAGTTGGTTGGGAGCTGCTGATCACCAACTCAGGGATGATCAGCATCATCAGGGATGGTTTGGGGATCAGCCAGTGAGAGCTGAGCGATTGTGTTGTGCATCACTTGCATCTCCTGGGGTTTGTTCCTCTCTCCCTCCCCTCCCTTTCCATTATGATTATCATCATTGTTACTACTACTGGCAGTGTCTTTTATTTTGTTTCAGTTATTCAATCGTTCTCATCTGAGCCTACAAGATTTACCTTTTCTTTCCAATTCTCCTCCCCACCTAGGGCAGGGGTGGGGAGTTGTGGTGAGGGAGTGAGTGAGGGGCCAGATGGTACTGAGCTGCCATCAGGGGTTAAACAATGAGTGGGAAGTAAGGCCATATTCTCTCAAAGGACATCTCTGGAGCTTGCTGGAGAAAGGCTGACAATGCATTGCTGTATTTTAAGGTTTGCCACGTGCCTTGGTTTGCCCACCTGCCCCGCACACTTTTTGTCATGTCAAGGAAAAGATCAAAGCCTTTGTCTTGCTCTGAGGCACGAGGAGACCAAATATATTTCACCCACTCAGGTACTCCAGGTTCACTGGCCTTTCAATGGCCACTGGCTGTGGTAAATGACATTAACAGCAGTGAACTCTACATTAGGCCCCTGTGAGCTTTTAACAACCACCTCCTCCAGCAGAGACAGGACCAAAAGCACTGCTCAGTAAAGGGATGGGGAGAAGAGAAAAGAAGACACGACAGAAACAGGAGAACAGGCCAGAATAGAACAGAACAGAATAGGAGAGAATAGAATAGAGTATTTCAGTAGAAGGGACTTACAATGATGTCCTGGTTTTGGTTGGGATAGAATTAATTTCTTCTCAGTAGCTGGAACAGTGCTGCGTTTCGGATTCCACGTGAGAATAAAGTTGATAACACAGTGATGTTTTGGGTTTTGCTAAATCACGTTTAACCTAAGTCAAGGACTGGGGTTTTTTTGGCATCTCACGCTCTGCCAGTGATGAGTTGCACAAAAGAAAAACTGTGAGGGAGCATAACCAGGAAAGGTGACCCAAAGTGGCCAGAGGGATAGTCCACACCAGAGAACATCATGCCCAATATATAAACTGGGGGAATCACCCAGAAGGGGCCAGTTTGCCTTCAAGGATGGGGTCTGTCATTGGTCAGCAGATGGGGAGCAATTGTATTGAGCATTACATTTGTTGTTGTTAATCATCATCATCATCATCATCATCATCATCATCATCTATTATGATATTTCAATTAGTCTTAAATTATTAAACTGTTCTTATCCCAACCCACAAGTTTTACTTTTGATTCTTGTCACCCACTAGACAGATGACCTTATTTTAGAAGGACAAGTATAGGCTATCAAATGCATATTTCACAGTGCATGTTGTCCTTTCAACACAGGAACAAAAGCAATTTAAAAAAACCCAAGCCAACCAAACAAAAAGACCAACCCCACCCCCAACAGCAACACTCTCACCCTTCTTAAAGCTATTCTTTCTTTTGGTACCAAAGACAAACACAATATGGGTCTGAAATAAAAATATTTCTTCTTTCCTCTGAGCAAACAAGCAGAGCTAGAAGTTCTCCCTGCAAAACTCTCACATTTTTGGTTTTGTTTTGGTTTGGTTTGGTTTTTTGGTGGTTGTTGTTGTTGTTTTGTTGGTTTTTTTTTTTTTTGAGTTTTTTTGACATATTCATTTCTGGGTTAAAAGAAACTCTGAAAAATCAATAGCTAAAATAAAACTCCAGTAATTTGGTCTCCTGTAGATGCACTAGTTTCAACTCTCCCCTTAAATGCAATTTCTCTTGAGAGGGCTGTAGTACCACACAGCAGAATAAAGGTTATCAAGGGGGTGAGTTGCAGTATTTTTCAAAAGCGAATACTGAGCTTTCATAGTAAAGATGAATAACAGCAGCAGGAGGTGGCAAAATACTGCATCGCACTGTCCTAGTTAATACCAGGACTGACACATCAACAGGGTGATAAAAGTGTGTTTTCACATCATTCTGCAGCTGCCCAGGATTTTAGGTAGCTTAATATTTTTGCACAGACTGTGCCAAGAGTTCAGCTGGTCTCTTCAGCCACGACCTGTGTAATTACCCTAATTTATAATTGCCACTAATTTGTTTGGTGAGGTTTCTCTAAAAGCTTTTGCATTCTGTAGCCCATGATAAGATGGATTATTTGCAATACTAAAACATCCATGAGGAGGAGAGAAGAGTTGTATCCAGCTGAGGAAGTGTGAAAGATCTCATCTCAACCAAGAACTGAGTGGCAAAGACTTAGGAGCCAAATTTAACCAGGCAAGAGAGAACTCAGAGCTCCATAGTGCTGAGCACTAATCAGCCCAGAGAAGCACTTCCAAACCCAGAGGATTTAAAGCCTGTGAGGTTGTAGGGGGGTCCTGCACGTTTCTCTCTATTTGGGGAACCTAAGAAGCAGCAACACGTTGCAGATCAAGCTGTACTAAAGCTGGTATCTATCCTGTAGATGGCCATCAGCCACCATCAGCTGATGGGCTGTCAGCTTCCTAAACCATACAACCCAGTTCTCTGAAACGTGTTTATTATCTGTTTATGTGGTGTGTTTGGGTTGCAACTACACCCTACTCCTCTCTCTTCTGGGTTCATAGGTAAATATTTGCAACGTTTAGGGTTAAACCAGCCCGCAGACAGCATTTTGATTCAGATACTGTGCATGATTCAGACAGCCCAAGCAGCCCCAGAGAAACTGCTGAACCTCATCTCGAGTCTCTCAACACTCACTAAATGCTCAATTAATACCTGGCATGGAGCAAAACACACAGACTGCTGCAAGCTGTTGATTTCTCCTTCAACAGGAGCAAGCAAAAGAGCCACAGACCAAAGTCAATTTCTTTCGGAAAAGGTATACAGGACAGGTCTAGAGAGAGAGGTCTAGGTGGGTCTTCACCAATAGACTCAGACAGAAGTGCAAGAGGGAGAGTGAAAGAGAAGCAGTTAAAGGACATGGAAAGGAAGAAACAGAAGGATTCTCCATCCTGGATACCAAAGGAGCAATGAGAGCAGAGTTACAAGCAGCAGGGCAGCAGGCAAGGAAACCAAGAGTTCTAAGGGCATCTTAGAAGATGATCTTATCTCAGATAATCTTATCACACAAAGAATTCAGGTACATGGGAGGCAGCACCTGAAGAGACAGCAACACATGGGATGTGCTCAGACAACACCAAGGTACTTCCCTGCTGCAGCAGATTGCCAGAAGGTTTGGAATTTCTCTCTCCTTCACAACAGACACTTTATAAAACATCAATCTTTTTTTTTCTGAGTGGCAAGAAGTGTCATCCAGGCAAGCAATGGCTATATGAACTTTTAGGGAGAGATTAGCTTCTTTTCCAAGCATTCCAGCTCCAACTAGGGAGCAGGATAACCCAAGAGAATCAGTAAGCAATGGATAACAGTACTGCTACCCATTGGGCATAAAAAGGAAAAACCTTATTGCTGCATTGCCACTGCGTGAAACCAGAAAGCTTCCTGCACCCCTGACATCACAATCTTAGCCCTATTTTGAGAACAACACCTCACTCCTAAGCACTGCATGTAATTCTCCCTATCAAAGGTGCAGACAGGTTGATGGAGTCAGCTCGAGTTCATTGGTTTGATGCACCAATATAAATTTAGTTATCCAAAGAAATAGCTTTGAGCTGAAGAAGGGTCACTAGGAAATCGTCCAGAGTGAGAAGCTCATACACAAAAAAGTGTGTCCTGCCTAACCCAGTGTGCCTTCCTTTCCCAGCCCACCCCAAGAAAGAAAGAGAAGGAAGGCAACAATTACAACTTCCAAATTAGGTTCCAGTGCTCTGGTAGAAAACCACAGTCGTTCAGAGCTGTTTTGTTTAAAAATCAGTGCAAGCATTATGGACCTTATGCAAAAATAAAGTTAAGAGCAAGCATAGAGTGATGATTACCTGGGGACAAATGCATCTTAGAAACCCCAGTCAATAATCATACACCACACCCACATACTCTGGCAGCAGCAGGCCCCAAGTGATTGATGTCTTAGAGAGACATTTAATACTCTCCTCCCTTCAATTTCTAGAAATGGCATTTCATTTAATCCCCCAAAGCAAAAGCACCCATGCTGGGAGCGTGAGTAATCAGCAGTGCTCTGGAGTTTGAGATGCAAATGGAGAAGGTGGGTAACAAACCCCAAACAAGCAGTTACACCCATCCCTGCAAGCCCCCAGGGCTCAGACTGGTTCAAATCACCAGAGAGAATTCAAACATTTCTGACAGCTTTCCAGTAAGTTCCAGAATGTCCCTTACCATATACATTGCTCAGCAACACCCATCATAATTGAAATTCTAATGGGCCTCACTGCCTGTGTTTTTCATTGCAGGAAGATGCACTCTACTGGTTTGCTTTCCTTGTTACCTGCTGCAAAGTTTTGTGCCTCCAGGATGTAGAACAGCACTGCAATATGCACACTCACACCACAAAAATCCCCTGGGCAGAAAACAGAACGACAGCTGAATGGTGAATCTCGCAGTTGAATGCTTCCAGTGGTCAGGGTGGCTGCAGCTCTTTGTTTGTTCCTTTTGTTTCCCGAGGAAGCCGGTGGTACTCTCTAGATTCAATTTTAAAAGGTGATTATTCACTGTAGATGCTAACAGGCCTATTTTAATATTGTTCATAAAAGCAGAGATGAATCTTTCATGAAAGTATTAGAAGGAAAATATTAGAAGGGAAGAGACTAATGCTAATTAATGATAAAGCTTTTTTGCTCGCAAACAAAACTTGAAAAAAAGGTCTCATTTATGCATAGGATTTCATTTAAGCACAGACCAGGAGATCATCAGGTTTGGCCTTTTCTGTAACCAACCACAGGTCATCACCCAACTCTGTTTATGCTAAAATAAATAGCTAGCCAGAAGGAAGCTATATAGCTGTAATAATTTAAAGACATCAGGAGCTGAAGGAGCTTGGAAGATGCTTTCCTACAACAGTTACTCAGAACAGATGTATGTTCAGCACCCAACCTGAATTTGCACCTTTGATGTTAGTCTTGCCTAATAATTTGAAATATTGTAGTTTCTCCACATTTTCTACCTATAACACATATCTATACCATAACCAAATTTTAACAGTGGTTGGTCAGAATGACTTACTCAGCTCTTGATATTTCTTCATTAAATACCCAAGACATCACCAAATCTGAACCCAAATGTTGATGTGCTCCATATACTCTGAGAAGAGAGGCTAAGGTTGAAGTTCCTAGAAGCTGTCCAGGAGATTATTTAGATACAGGTCTTGTTAAAGCAGGAGAGATATGTCTTTTTTCTCTCCCTAATCTCCTCACTTGGAGGATTAACAGATCTCACAATTAATATTAATAGTCACAGAGTAGCTTGGGGTATCTCTCAACTAGTCTTCTGTCAAATATAGTTTTGAAACGGATTCATTTTAAAAAAACATCCAAAGGTCCATCTGTGACTTAAATATTTAATTCAAAACCTGATCATGCTTTAGGCATGAGTCATCCTTCTACCCTACTGTGCCCGAAGGCTGGCAAAATCCTGCTGCATCCCACAACAACAAAGCAACAGAAGTGACCAGGGGTTGAGCAGCTCATGCATAATTTTGCATTTCCAGCCACAAGCCTCCCACTTGCTGGGTGGCTTTTCATTCTATATGGTCACCCAGACACATGTCCATAAGCCCCTCAGTCTGTTCCCAACAGGATGTCTCCCGCTGGGAAAGAACCCCCAGAAGAGGGGGGTGTGTGCCTTCTCTGGAGCTTGCAGTGACCCTGTGGCCATTTAAATCAGGTGGATCCAAGCTCTGTCTCACTGCTGATAAACAGGGCCTGGCAGACACTCACAGACATCCCTTTTCAGCATCCTCACACTTCTGAAACAACACCTGCACCTCTGCCCTAGCAGGGCTTCACCAGTTTTGACAGGTGCCAAACCACCTCTTCAGATCCTTCTCCCAGGGAATGCTCCCCCAGCACAAGTTCCATTTGACAGAATTTGGATGTGCTGTGCAACAACAAGGACAGCCACAACAAAACTGATGGCACAGGGTCACTCTCCTACAGGTCCCAGTTTCTGTTGTGTTTGTATCGTCTCTGGAGGCACTGGACATGTGAAGAGAGGACAAGTCCCACAAGACAGAGGCTGACTACACACTTTCAGACAGGACTAGAAGGTACCTGAACAATGAACCAATAGGGAAGGTGCAAATTTTTGTGGAGAATTCTCCTTCCTTTTCTGGTTCCTGAACAAGCCAATGTACCAATTCCTGGAATTTCTCCCAGCATATTTGCATTCTTGAACTTTTTCCTTTCTACTTCTCCCCACTGCAATACTCACAAATTCTCTCTATGTGTCACAAGACATTTGCTGCTAATTTCTCCTTTCAGCTCGCCTTGATGCTTATTTGGGTCAACTGCCAGCTGAGGCACCCAACTTCTGAGTCAATCAGGACTAAGTTCCTTTGGCCAACAATTTTCCCAGTATTTGTAGGAAATCCAATAACTCTGGGAATGCTGCTCGTTCATTAGATCGATCAAGTTTGTCAGCCAGGGTCAGGAATTATTGGGAGTGGAAGAAAAATCAGACAGAGATAAGGATCACGCAAGCCTTATTCCAATAGGAAACCACAGTGCTGCTAAAGCTGGGGAGCTCTGCTAATTAACATCAGCCCATTAAACCCCGTAGTCCCTCTGGACCACTGCTGGAAAACACAAGGCTTGCTTCTAGCAATGTCCTGGCACGGGTACCCTGGGTGCCTGATTCAGCAGTCCTGCTGCAGAGTGCCAGCTCCAGCACACTCAGGACATTTATTCAGGCTGGGAGAGCAGTGAAGGACTCGCTCACACCTCTCCTCAACATCAGCCTCATCACCCTGCTAAGCACACTCAAAGTGACAGCTGTGCAGGCATGACGTGAAAACAAGAACTGCTGTATCATACTTAGCTTCCAGAGGCAGGTCTAAAACATGGAAAAAACCCAAAGATGGAGCAGGAGAGAGGTTACCAAACACCCTCTCAAACCGGTCTGGCTTGGGTTGCCTGTTCAGAGGACAAACTCCACGACAGACACACACCCATGGCTAATGAGGTGATCCCACCCCGCTGCTCTGCTCTGGTGAGATCCCACCTGGAATGCTGCATGCAGCTCTGGAGGCCCCAGCATAAAAAAAAAGGCACAGACCTCCTCGAGTGGGTCCAGAGGAAGCTTCAGAAACCTACATGTACATTTTACTGTGCTGAACGATAAAAATAAAATTAAAAGAAAAACCTAGCCCTTCATTCGTCAGAAGCTCCAGCCCATCTTTCAGAGTATTCCCGGTTTTGGTTAAATTGCACTTTCATATTTAATAAGGAGTTTATTTACCCATTTTAACTGTCACAATGTGACAGGGCACTTGGGTCCAGGCTGAAAAACTCATTTTTCATCTTCAACCATTTCATACAATTGTAGCACATTTGAGAAAGGGGCCAAGCCTCGCTAACTCGTAGGCACAAATTCAGCAGCATCCATTTCTGCTTCTCCTTCATTATTTATCTCTGTTACAGAATTGGATTGGAAACTCCACTATTTCCACTTTCATAACCCTTCCAGTTTGCAAAACATTTTCCATCCCATCCAAAAAATTGGGACGTTGTTAGAGCATTAGCTTAATTTCATAATTCAGCAAAGGACAAGGTCTGATCTACTTCCAGCACTTGATCTTGCAGTAAATGTTATTTTTTTATTAATCAAGGATATAGTTAAAAAAAATTAATTTTAGTATTCCTTATCACCATAGTGTCCAGTGGCTGGAATGAGTATTACGTATTCTGCTACATGCTAGGCTCACACAGCACATTGCAAAGTGCCAAAATTCCCCTTAAGAAATGATCTAGATTCTGGATGACTGCCCAGAAGGATAGTTTCGTATGAAGAATATGCAACTGCCTAACATTAGCACCTTTGGGATTTTTTTTAAACTCTGCTCATACCAAATCACTCTGGAAACAGAACGTGCAACTGCTCCACTTGCCAACAAACTGACTCGAGAAAGGAGCAGCCAGAACTGGAAACCAAATTACAACACAGATTGTGTACCACATTCTGATTAGAAGTACCACACCACAGCACCAAATCCTTCCCAGGCTAAACACCTGCACAGAAGTGAGCAGAGAGCTGTGACAGGGACAAGCCTTCCTTAGAGAAGAGATCCTGGCTGCTCCCGACATTCACTACATGATTTCGAAGCCTCTATCTGAAGGCATTGACCTAGCCCATGTTGTCTTCTGCTCCCTGCTCTGCTACCACAAAAAATATTCATATTTGTTTTCTACAACCTGAAGAAATGCCCCCGTGGAAGGGACCCTCACTGGAGCAGCTTGTGAAGAACTGTAGCCCATGGGAAGGACTCACGTTGGAGAAGTTGGTGGAGGACTGTCTCCCATGGCAGAGACCCCAAGCTGGAGCAGGGGAAGGACTTCTCTCCCTGAGGAGGAAGCAGTGGCAGAAACATTTGATGAACTGACTGTTCATTCCCCATCTTCCTGTGCTGCTGGCAGAGAATCAGAAATTAAGTTAAGCCTGGGAAGGAGGGAGGGCTAGGGGGATGGTATTTTTAGGATTTGTTTCACTTCTCATTATCTGACTCTGATTTTGATTGGTAATAAATGAAACTAATTTCCCCAAGTTGAGAGTGTTTTGCCTGTGACAGTAACTAGTGAATGATCTCTCCCTGCCCTTATCTCAACTCATGAGCCTTTCATTGTATTGTCTCTCCCCTGTTCAGCTGAGGAAGGGAGTGATGGAGTGGCTTTGGTGGGCACCTGGCATCCAGCCCACATCAAACCACCACATTCAGGTAAGAGTCACAAAAAATCCCTGCACCACAGTCAAAATTCCCCAAAATGACCTGACTTCATGACAGCTCTATGGCTGTTTTTCACAGAACTGATGAGTTGGCAATTAGGGTTATAGACAGGAGGGGGCCTTTGACAGGATAAATCCTCTAAGATGCCTGCTTTCCCAGCCCTAAAATGGCATGATCTTCTCACCATCAGTCACAGTCAAAGAAGTCCTGATGATTAAAAATGCTTGCTTTCCTCCCCCCTCTCCCTCCCCCCATTAAGGGCTAGGCACTGTTACTGCTCACTCTTACTTATCAATAATTAGGATAAAGTGCATAAAGGCACCCACCATATCACAGAGATACATAATTTGTCAGCAGGGCAATGAACAAATTACATCAGGCTGAAACATCCTTCAATTAACATCAAAACATTTGCAGCTTTCCCTGCTCAAACACGCCTTGTGCTTTTAAAAGTCTCTTAGGACACTTAAAATCGCTGTCCCCCTTTTCCTCCAGAGCTAATTCTGCCAATGTGAGCTTTCTGAAGAGGGAACTAACAGGAATGGCTCATTAATCCAGCTGAGCAGCCAGAGAGCTCCCCGTGCACCACTCCCCTGCCTTGCCTGCAGCCTGCCCTCGCTGCTCCTGTGCTCATTCCAGAGGGGCAGGGGCTGCTCTGCAGAGCCTTTGCCTTGATCCACATATTTTGTGTTGCACCTGGGCCATTCCTGAACCTGTTTACTGAGCGCTTCTGTGTACCTCTGCCAGCAAACAGATTCATCTGGGCACCAGACGAATTTCAGTGACGTGAGGAAAAAAACCCCCACAAACCCCAACCAACAAAAATAAAGCAACAACAACAGCAAAACAAGGAGTGTGGGATATGTCAGGTTTTGGTTTTTCTGCCTGTAGAAGCAGCTAGTCGGCCACAGTCTTTGGTAGATCAGCTCTCAGTAGCTGGCAGTTTCCTAAATCCCCCAAAGCCCAGCCACTGGCCTGTCCTTCCCACAGCACCACATTGCTGTGCTTCCTAGAGGTCAGGGGCTGTCCCAGTTCCTGCTGGCAGAAAGTCCTGCAGCTCTCTGGGACACCCAGGCACTGCCAAGGGACAGGACTTTCCCTCTCCATCTTTCTCTGTGCTGCCAATATAACAGGACCAGTTGTTTACCCACCCTCCCTCTTCCCCTAAATGAAAAGAAGGGCTGAGACTGAAGAATTCAATCCGTGGACTTCAGGGGACAAAAAAAAAAATTCTATGTCTTTTCAAGGACATGTCCCAAAGCAAGGAACATGTCTGAATTTACTTTTATTTATGCCCATCTGGGGGCAGGCAGAGAAGAGACATTTTAGTCAGGCCTGGCTGGGTGATACACAACAGGTTTTTGAAAACATTGAGGATCTGAGTTTCCTCAGCAGCACAAGGTAACAAACCTGGCACGCACAGGGGAGCACGATGTTGACAGCACTGCCTCTACAGTGAGATCAGGCTCATGAGAGATCGTTCCGCTTGTTTCTAGTCAACTGCATGTAGATTTAGCAGATGCCTAGGTTCTGACTTCCTACAAATTATACTATACATCAGAGGGTGCAAAATCAGGCAAAGCCTACAATATTTCAGTGTTAGGCTTCGTGCCACTGTATTTCAAGCTGTGGCAGAACTGCCTTCACTCAGCATCCTCGTTCTGGGTCTGAACTAATAATAGCTCGGTCATTCCTACAAACCCATGAAGCAGGAAGCATCAAAGCGAGTCCCTGATGAGAACAATTCTGGAAAAACAGGGATAATTAAGCCACCAATTCTACCTTGAGTGGCATATTCCTCATTATCCCAAGCAGGACACTTACAATTGAAACATTTCTGACTTCTTATCCCTTAAAACATTTACACCAACATGAGATACACTGACTAATTCTGACCACTTTCCTTAACTAGTCTGCAATATTTTAGATATCATCAACAACTTATCTTTAAAATCCTTACTAACCCCTGGAAACTTTCTGAAGATCTGTCTGTAACACTTCTACTTTGAGAAATATACACATTAGCATTCAATGCACATTGCTATATTTAGTTTTCAGGAAATATGACATTCATTCCACAGGAAGTTTGGTAAAAAATATAACAGTGACCTATTTCTTTATTATAAATGTGTTGCCAAGGTATTTCCATTGGTTTTCCTCTAAACAATATATTTCTAAAGCACTGTAGGAGTAAATTTAGGATCCAAACCAAGAAGAAAAAAAGTTTCTCTGACAAACCTGAATTTGGTCAATCAGTCATTATGAAATAAAATAAGGAAAATAAAACACCCCCACAGTCTGTCCTCCTGTGCTGTCCACAAAAATCAGATTCTTTACCTGGTGTGCAATAAGCCAATAATTACACACTTGAGAGAGACATAGATTATTTATTTCAGAGTTGTGCAGGCCTGGGTGCTCTGTGGTATTCCACAAATCAAGCACGCCGGCTATCAAAACTTTTTACTATTTATACATTTCAGCAAACAAAGGGGTTAGGCTACAAGTCACATCCTTATCTTGTTAATTAGTATTCTATCTTGTATTGGTTAATGACTCTCTCGCTTCTTATGCTAATTAGTCCCCATGCTCAGGCTCTCTCTTCTTCTGAGTTGGGTTTCTCAGGTCAGTGGTCTGTGAGTTGGTGGTTGTGAACTGCCCCTGCAAGAATTACCTTCTACCCAGCCGGAGCTGATTCAGCACAGCTGCTTTATTAGTTTCCTCCTTGTCTTGGGAGTTCTGCCAAATGTCCTTGTGGCCCATAAATTCTGCATTCTTTGTGCCCACTATCAGTGGTGCATCCTTCTTCCCAAGCCTAGTTAACCTCCCCTTGGGTCTGAGATCATTGAAGCGTGTCCAGCCCTAAACCTTAACGAGGCAATTCTACCGACAAGTAATTTGTTTTTCTAACACATGAACATCTCTCAGAGCTTGTTAGCAGCTATCTGTTTCGCTGATTAAATCTCCTTGTTGATTAGGCTTGAAAGTATGCAAAGATCAAACATCAAAGAACACCCTTTCTTAAGAAAATTCAGTGGCTCTATCAAAAAGGTTTACCTACAGTCCATTTCCAAATCTGAATATATGAAAAGAAGTGAGGTTGTTGCAGCTACCCACATGTCATTTTTTATTAAATCCCCTCCACTGTTTCAAACATTGAAATTCAGCCTATCTTAATTTTACTTGGTGATTAATTGTATGTACTACAAGATAACAGATACAGCCTCATTAGTACTGTTTACAGTGCCCATCCATGACACAGACAGAAGGGAGCTAAGAAATAATTTAATCTCACGTAAATGAGCAAAAATAACCACATCCGAAAGTTCAGCACAAAATCCTGACCTGTGAAGCAGTCTCGTTTGGAAATCACCATAACAGAAAGTGACCATTTGACAAATTGCATAAGGTTCAGTTTTCTTAATAGACAATATTATTCCAACAGCTTTGCTGCTCCCCAGCTGGGTTACACAAGCAGCTTCCTTCATCTTCTCTATCTGGGGCAGTGGTTTTCCATCCAATCCCAAGGATCCGTGGGCTTCTGAGGGATTGCAGGTGGTAGCTAATAAAGCACATACAAAGTGTATGCATGATTCTCAATATTCATAAGTGGTCTGGCCCTCTTCTGAGAGACATTTAGCATTCCAGTAATTTGGATTATTGGAAAAATCACCCTTCTAAAGGGCAAATTATTAGGAGCAATGACTGTAGCTTACACTGGAAATGTACAACACCCCATTTTATTGACTGTAAAGCAACAGAACAGAAGCAAACATGAATAATATTGCTGTACTGACAAGGTCTGGTTGGAAGTCATATATATCATTTTCTCTGCAGATTTCCATTTTAGATAAATAGTCCCACATTCAGATCCCCAGTCCAAGTTCAGCATTTAACAGTTTACCAGCCTAAGTAAGCAACAACAGCCACCCTTTCCCACAGAATTTTTATGCTGACAGCATCCTTCCATTCCCCTCAAAGTCAGGGTGGGAATAGCTGTCTGTTGATATTAAGTGAATTGTCAAAACCATGTCAAAAGAAGAAAAGGAGTGGTGGTGGGGGGACAGGTGCTATGACTTCCTTGACCGTCCAAAGGGGCTGGTCTCCAGTAAAACTCCATCTGGGACCAACTGGTCCCAGTCCCAGTGGAGCCAGACCAGCCTAGCATGAGCAAGGGCCTTACTAAGGCACTGATTCCAGAGCTTATTTCAACTATTCACCTATTCTCAGTTGCCTGGAGGCTGCACCCTCACCTTCAACTCATGAGACTCTCATATATAACTCCTTGCTTTAAGGCACCTCATTAAGTCCTGGATCTCCTTTTAACTACACGCCTGTAAATCAACAGGCTCTCTACTGCAGTCAATAAACCACATGAGCAGGGGTTAGTTCTTAGCATCTGGCTCAAATCCACCTCTATTTTGGCTAATTGATACCTCTAAGTGAATAACTGTGTAGGCATGACCTTTGGCAGGAAGAGACTTAAATCTCAGAAAAGTATTCCTGATTTTACTAACCCAGGGCTGCTGCCTTCCCAGAAAAGCCAGTCTCTCGTTCCCAGCATAACTAAGAACAGGAGTGTCTTTCAACAACCCTATTTTCTGGTTCTCTCTTTTCTACCAAAGCCTATTGGCAGCCAAAAAAGGGCTGGATGAAGTTAAACAGATTTTTTCTTTGAACAAATCTTAGCAAGCATCAGGCCTGGAAACTCAGCAGCATCCCAGAGATGACCTTGAAAGGAAATAGTTTTGCTTTGCCCAGCTTTGAGCAGAGGTAATTAAAGCTGCCTATACACACTGCACAAAAGCTTGTCAGCAGGCACAGCAGAGCTGAGCCCCTCAAATGCCATGTTCTTGGCTTGCTGCAGACATCCACCAGCACCACAGCACTGCAAGAATATGTGACAGCCTGCAGCATGTGGATTGCCAGGGCAGGTGACAGGAAAGTTTCTTTAGGCCTTAGACCCTGTGATTTGAGGAAAGCTTCTTCCAAAAAGCAGGCAGTCATAAATCAAGGGGCAGCTTTCTGACTCAGCAAAGGCAGCATCACCTTAAGTGACACTGATAAACGAGTCTGTGAGGTTTGCTTTGCTATGCTACCTTCTGTTTAGCTTCCTCTAAAATTTAAATGCATAAAATAACATTAATATAAAGAGGAAACCAGGTGTGAAATGAAACAATTCAGATGCAGTGCTTCATCACAAGAGTTGTTGGTATAAAGTGGAGAATAACAGAATATTCCAAGTTGGAAGGCACCCACAAGGATCATGGAGTCCAACTCTGAAGTGAATGGCCTGTACAAGGACCAGACCCGTGACCTTGGCATTATTAACACCACGCTCTAATCGACTGAGTCTAGGAAGTCGCATGAAAGGGAATATGTAGGTATGATCTATTTATAGATCAGTTTGTTCTGAACACCACCACATCCCCTGCAGAGTACAATTCAGTTGTATTAATTGTCAGCTTTCATGAAACACTTGGGAAATCTTCTGTGCTGAAAGTCCAGCCCAGACCCTGATCTCAGCAGAGCTGAGTGCTCTGCCACTGGCGCTCACCTCTGCTATCCCTCAGCTGGGAGCCACCTGGAAATAGCCAGTTCTCAGTGCCTAGGGAGGGGTCAGTGGGATTCCATTCTGGCTCCTGACAGCTTCGTGGGGGTCACTCTGCAGGATTACAGAGGAAAATAAGTCACTCTGTTCAACTCTGGGGTACAGTGGAAGAGGTGGAAGAGAAGGAAGAGATGGAAATCATGACTTTCATGGGAAATACAAGGAAAGCGTTCATTAGCACCACTGCTACTAAATGCTGTAATTCTTTGTAGGTTTGAGACAGGCAGGTGAATAATCATATCTCCTTTTAAAACCACTATGTCTTAATGAAAGTACCAAAGATTATCTAAAAGATCTTAAACAAAATAATTAATTTCAAGGATATGAACTAAGTTATGAGTTGTGTTGTAAAGGTGCCTTGGCTTTTGAGTTAGTGAGATACAAATTTGGGGAAGCACACACAAAAAGGAAACAAAAATCCATATTGTAAAGAGGGAAATGAACTCCACTCAAAAAGCTTAAATGTCATTTACTTACAGTAGAAGTAAAGGTTATGCAAAGATTTAAAGAAGAAAAAAAGGTTTTCAAAACACACATGGACTTCTCGTAATATCCCCAACATCTTCCAGTAGCAGCAAGCTGGAATCTGCCCAAATTCTATCTTTACTCCTTGTTTCTTCCATCCTCCTAACTCTTCTCTGGTAGCAGTAGTGCCTGGCCATGGCATCTCATCTTTGTTAAAGCAAAATCCAACCCTACTTGCCTTACTGTGTTAGATCTGAATCACAGAATCACAGAATCCCAGGGTAGGTCAGGTTGGAAGGGATCACAGTGGGTCACCTGGTCCAACCTCCCTGCTCAAGCAGGGTCACCCCAGAGCACAGGGCACAGGATGGTGTCCAAATGGTTCTTGAATACCCCCAGTGAGGGAGACCCCACACCTTCTCTGGGCAATCTGTCCCAGTGCTCGGGCACTGCACAGTAAGGAACCTCTTCCTCATGGTCAGGTGGAACTTCCCGTGCCTCAGTTCCTGCCCGTTGCCTCTTGTCCCATTGCCCGGCACCGCCGAGCAGAGCCTGGTCCATGCTCTGACCCCTCCCTGCAGACACTGACAGACATTGATGAGGTTCCCTCTCAGTGTCCCTTCTCCAGGCTGAACAGGCCCAGCTCCCTCAGCCTTTCCTCAGAAGGGAGGTGCTCCAGTCCCTTCATCGTTTGTCACCCTCTGCTGGACCCTCTCCAGGAGCTCCATGTCTCTCTTGTCCTGAGGATCCCAGAACCGGACACAGCACTCCAGATGTGTCTCACCAGGGCTGGGCAGAGGGGCAGGATCCCCTCCCTGACCAGCTGGCAGTGCTCTCCCTAATGCAGCCCAGGATCCCGTTGGCCTTCTTGTCCCCCAGTGTCTCTGACCGCTGGCCGCCCGGAGGCCAAGCAGGCGACTTATAGTGAGTGTCCTGACGGGCAGGACTGCCAGCTCTTTCACAGCCAGGTGGAGGCTCTCTACAGAGAGCAGCCTGCCCTGGGACTCCTGCGAGGAGCTGGCAGCAGTCAGTGGTTACCGTAGCAGTCGGCAGGAGCAAAGGAGAGAAAGGGACTCTCTGTATCAGCAGCTCCAGGCTTTATTCCCCGACCCAGGCCCAGAAGAACAGCAAGGTGGAAGGGAGTGCCACAAACAGCACAGGGAAAGGGATGACAGCATATTTTATAGAGGGGGTGGAGAAGGGTGGTACAAGGGAACAAACCCATGGGGAAATGATATGGGGTGACAGGTGACCAATTAAAAGGCTTGTAGGGAAGGACAAATCCAAACCAACCAATAGGGAATGCAACTGGAACCGAACTTTCCAGAACTTAATTACATAGGCAATTAGAGAAATGCATAAACATGAAATGGAAAACCAATGAACAACCGAGTAGAACAGAACTTTCCAGAACAGGGGAGAAGTCCATCAACCAGTGAGACACCCGGTGGGCTGTGGCTTAAACTTCAGTGCCACCCATGGCACCGCCCTCTGATCCGCCCTCGGACCCACTGTCCAAAGTGGGGGGAAAATCTACCCACTGGATGTCCCTATTGATACACAGCCCAAAGGTGGGCTGGGCCACTGCAACACCCCAGGGCACTGCTGGCCCATGGACAGCTTGCTGTCCACCAGCACCCCCAGGTCCTTCTCCCCAGAGCTGCTTCCCAGCAGGTCACCCCCAGCCTGTGCTGGTGCCTGGGGTTGTTCCTCCCCAGGTGCAGGACCCTGCACTTGCCCTTGTTGAACTTCAGGATGTTCTTCCCTGCTCATCTCTCCAGCCTGTCGAGGTCCCTCTGAAGGGCTTACAGCAGTCTTGGGTATTGGCCACTGCTCCCAGCTTTTTGTCAGCAGTCTGAGAAGGCATCTGCCCCTTCATCCAAGTCATTGATGCATCAGTTAAACAATACTGGGCCCAGCAGAGAACCCTGGGGGACACCAGCAATGACAGACCTCCAATTGGATCCCGTGCCACTGATCCCGACCCTCCAGGATCTGCTGTTCAGCCAGTTCTCAATCCACCCCACCAACCACTCATCCGGACAGGGCTTCCTGAGCTTGCCTATGTAAGAGTGTCAAAAGCCCATCTGAAGTACAGATAAACAATACCCACTGCTCTCCCCTCGTCCATCCAGATAGGTCTTTCACTGTAGAAGGCAACCAGGTTGGTCAAGCCCATTGTACCTGTAGTGGATCCGTACCGACTACTCCTGATCACCTTCTTGTCCTCTATGTGGATAGAGATGGCCTCAAAATGAGATGCTCCATCACCTTTCCAGGGATTGAGGTGAGATTGACTGGCTGGTAATTCCCTGTGTTCTCCTTCTTGCCCATTTTGAAGACTGGGGTGACATTTGCTTCCTACCAGTCCTCGGGCACCTCTCCCGATCACCACAACTTCTCAAAGATCCCATCAGGGCCCATGGATTTATGGATGCCAAGTTTGCCTGGGTGATCTCTAACCCAATCCTCCTTGACCAAGGGGAAGTCTTCCTTCCACCAACCCTTTACTCTGATCCCCTGGATCAGAGATCCCTGAGGGCTGATCTTGTCGGGAAAGACTGATGCAAAGAAGGTGCTCAGTAACTCTGCCTTCTCTATGTTCTATTTTCCTCTTACTTGTTAAATCAACAGCATGACTGCAGAGGAAAGTTACAGGCCCATTGCTGGAATTTCATCAATTTGCAAGTTCAGTGGTGTCTATTTGGAGGGAGCAAGCAACTATTTTAAGACTGCTGGCATTCTCAGAAACAATTTCTGGAGAGAATTTCTATTTACATTAGTGTTACTACTCTGCATGATTACTTCCCACAAGAAATATGGACTGTTTAACAATAAACCAGTCACCATTTTTCCACCAAAGGAGTGCTATGCAGTCATTCGAGGCTGATTCCTTTGGACCCATTTATTATCTGGGTTCCTTGCTTTGTACCAGAGTTTGATTTTTCTTCCAGCTGAGCTCTGTGTTCTTTCTTGGCACTTTTAAAGATCCTTATAAAGTATCTTTGTACTGCACAAATTAAATCAGTTTTTAGAACAAAGGCATGGAAAAATTGACTGTGGCTGGTTTTGTCCAACAAAGGTCCATGACAGTCTCCAGCTATCTGTCTCTTCTACAATTCAGAGGTTCTTGAGATGAGGGTAGGGTGGTGGTTTTTGTGTTGGCTGATTCCCCTTCCTCCTCCAAACTCTTCTCTCCAGCTGCTTCTGTGCCTGGTCTCTGGGTTCTCAGGCTGGACTGGGCAAACGAAGAAACCTGTGGAAACAACCAAGGAACAGTGGTGGAAGAGTGTTGAAAGAATGCACGCCACTGTGGCTGGTGGTGTGGCTGTGTCAGGAGAGCCCTGGGACACAGAACCCAGCCTGGCAGCACAGATCAAAGGGACAGTGATGCTTGGGAGGCCATTGGCATCATGCAGCCATCCTGCCTTGCACGTGCAGGCCAAGCAGGTTACAGGATCCTCTTGTAAAGTTATAAATCAGGGTTTTCCTCTGTCTCCCTTTCATGCAAACACACTCCAAACTCCAGACTAAGAAAACCAAACCCTACTGAAAACAAGCAGAAAGAGGGGAAAACAGAACGGTGAGCCCATCAGAGCACTTCACCAGGCTGCTTGTGGTTATAAAACCCTGACAATACAGGCGAGAGGCATCTTGCTTTCATTCTGTGGCCTATCTTTAATTCACTGTTACACAACACAATAGTCCAGCCCCAACGGAGAAAATTGCTGCGCATACAGTGAACTCCCACGAACAATAAAATGCAGCTTAGTCCTGCTTATTCATCATATCCCAATGACCTTGAGATATTTTAAAAGACAATGAAAACACCTGAGACCTTCAAGTCTGAAAAGCTCTATGCACATAGGAATCACTTCTTTTTCAAGAGGGGCTTTGTTCAAAATTAACAGTGTCTATTAGGCATACTAAAAAGTGAGAGCAACAGATAAGTAGCAAACAGCATTTCCTAGCATCAAAAAGTAGGTCACATCTAGAGTCTTTTTCTTCCCAAACTCGAGATACTTCTGTTCTCCTCTCTTTGTTCTCCAGATCTTTCCCCAAATAAACATCTTGAGAAGACAAAGACCTCCTTTTCCTGCTCAAAATGAGGAAAATACTTTTCCCAGCCCACTCTGTATCTCTGCAGTTTGTTTAAATCCTCCACTGATTGCCCCGTATTTGACAAGAAAGACAACATGCAGAAGCAGAGGTGATATAAATCATATTGCATGAGCCTGGAAAGAACTACACCCATCATTGCTGCCAGGGAATTTCATGGCAATCCACTCTTGTCCATCCTCGCCTTCAGCTCTGCCAACAGGGATCTCCATGACTGAAGAGGGATACCCTTGAAGGTGGTGACATGAGTAAGGCTCTGGCAGAGAGGGTTATATTCATGCATGTTTTGTCCTTTCTATAAATAGAAAGATATGAAAATTGTTTTGATTTTGAGCAAAGGCTGGTTTGTGTTACATGGCATGTGGGAGCACCTGAAACACCAGGACTGCTCCTGGAGACTGCTGCAGTGAAGCAGCAATGGATAATTTCTATCTAGGGGCTGACAGGAATGGAAAAGCCTGTCATTTAGGAGGTTATGTTAATTTATCTCCACTGGATTTCTTCAGGGACCAATAATATTGATTTAGGACTTTGTTCTGACGACAGCTGAAAGGTGTGAGCTGGGAGAATTTTCTGTGCCTTGCCAACTGCTTCCCCTAATTACTACCGGCAATTGCAGCCTGGAGTTCTTGCTCCTTTTTCACCTTGAGTCTTAAGACAAGATGCTGCCAGGGACTGAGCCATCCCTCTTGGTGTCCTCACTATAGATCTTGACATGTTCTGGAAGTTAAACTGGAGATGCTTTCAGTATAGAACTGAATACAAACTTGACATCTGAGTTTTGCACAGCCTGGAGTACAATGTAGATGTTAACTTGTGGGTTGGGGGGGAAACCAAGAAAAAAGAAACACAAAAAACCCCAAAAAGCCACCTCACCACCAAAATAAAAAAGCCCTGAACCTTGTATTTTTCCTAAGAGCAGAGAGAACTTGTCCCATGGGTAGAAATAGCCAAAGACACTACCTTTCAGCACATCAGGTTGAGTTATGTCTGTGTCGCACACAACCACACAAATTCCCTCTCTCCTTGCAGTTGAAGGAGCTGATAGCTGTTCCCCTGCTCCCTCTAAAACCTGTGGGCATTTTTAGTTCCCACCTGTGGTGAGACGGCACTGCCTTGGCTCCTCTGTACAGCCAGTCCAGATATTAACTGGTTCAAGTAGGATGTCCCACTGGGAAGCCACCTGAGATAGAGCCTGAAATACAAAACAGCATTCCCTTTTGTGGGCAAAGATGCCTTTCTGACACAGGAGTTGTTTTGTATATGAGAGCACAGTGTTATCCTCTTATGTTCTATTTCAGTGGTTTCATTTGTCCTGTGAAGTTCTTGCAGCAGGAGAACTGGACACAACACACCAATTTTCTCTTACAATGTGAATCATCAAAGTTCCTAAGTTTCATCCTTTGTCTCTGTAGGCAGAACTACAGAGCATGGAACAGACACAGCCACATTTTCCTGATGCTTTGCTGTGTTCCACCTTGCAAAGCACCCATGAAGAACAGGAGACTGATCTTACAGCCAGGAGGCATTGTCTGAGCAGAAGCAGCTATTGCTTATTTTGGGGATGGGATGGGATGGGGGTGGGGCTTGATGTTATAAATCTTCTCCTTAGGAATTGTTCAAATTTGCAGTATCTTTTTCCCTCTGAAATGAGAAAAGCATGAAAAGAAAGCATCAGATCCTCTGCTAATATGTTTGATGTTGTCTGCTGCTCTTCCTGAAACTTTCTCTCTTCTTTGAAAATAGGAGCTGTGCAACCCTATTGCATAAGAAGAATGTCTTGCAGACATTGAAATAAGTGTAACTGGTGCAGAGCTACTTGGCTGATTCTGCAGAAAACCAGAAGCAGTGGCTTGCAGACAATAAATGCTCCCTTTTCATCTCTACTCAGAGATCTAAAGCTGATCTCTTTAATGCCACAATTGCTGACTGCTTTCTTCCCAAAGAAACCACCTCAGGGAGGAGAAGAAGAAATTTCCTTACACAGTGTGCTGCCCACAGAGGCACAGACAGACACTTCTGATCACACTTTTTAAACCTCCCTGCTGCTTGTGGGCAGTTCCTCTGATTTTAACAACATCAGCAACAACAACAACAACAACAAAGCTTTTGCCTTACTCCGTATCATCTTTTTAAAGACAGAGATGAAAAAAAATTGGCTTTATCTTACTTTGTACAGTTTTGGATGGTGGGATCAGTAGGATCTTATCTCTCAGACCCTCCTCATCAAACCTTCCTCATCCAAGACTCACTGATGATTACGTAACCACCTGAATTGGCTGGTGGAAGCTGTCCTTGCTCTAGAAATCTCCCAGAGCTGTACTGAGATACTGAGAAGGTGACTGGATTGTGATTGTGCTGCCTAAAGGGGATGTTATGGAGAACTTTCACGACCAAAAAGATAACAGGGCTTTGTCTTGCAGGGCTGATGAGGCATCACACAGACCATCAGCTGAGGAGCTGACAAAGACAAGCTTCAGTTTTCCTTTGCTATTGTGCAGAAGGTTGCAGAGTTTTATTGCAAGGCTCCCTTCTTCTTCCTATCAACTTTGAAAAATCATGGAGAACAGGAAAGGTGCTCAATGAGTGGAGAAAAGCAAATGTTACTTCCATCTTCAAAAACGGCAAGAAGGAGGACCTGGGAAGTCACTGGCCCGTCAGCCTCACCTCCATCCTTGGAAAGATGATGGAACAGATCATTCTGGACGTCATCACCAAGCATGTAAAAGAAAAGAAGGTCATCTGGAGTAATCAGCATGGATTCACCAAGTGGAAATCATGTCTAACCAATGTGATAGCCTTCTGCAATGGCATGACTGGCTGGGTGGATGAGGGGAGAGCAGTGGATGTTGTCTGCCTTGACTTCAGCAACTCAGGAGGGAGCTGGATCTATTTAATCTAGAGAAGACTGAGAAGGGATATCATTAATGCACATAAATATCTGAAAGGTGGCTGCCAGGAGGATGGTGCCGGGCTCTTTTCAGGTGCCCAGTGATAAGATGAGGAGCAATGTCCATAAACTAAAACGCAAGTAGTTCCACCTCAACATGAGGAACAACTTCTTTGCCCTGAGGCTGGCAGAGCACTGGAACAGGCTGCCCAGGGAGTGGAGTCTCCCTCTTTGGAGACATTCCAAACCCACCTGGAATTCCTGTGTCACCTGCTCTTGCCTTGGCAGCAGGGTTGACTGGATGATCTCCAGAAGTCCCTTCCAACCCTAACCATTCAGTGATTCTGATTCCACTCTACTTGTCTCTTCACTTCATGAAAAAGAACCTGCAAAGGTTAATGACACGGAACACCTGCTGTGCTCTTGCTGCTGTCCCTGCCCCAGTTGTTTTGCAGCAAACAGGTACCTAGGAAGAACACATACCCTGGAAGTGATGTTTTGGGAGTCTGTGTTTCAGCTCTGTAGGGAGTTAGGGCTGCCCTACCAAGCAGAATTTTCTCCTGTGAAAAAGCAGAGCCTCACCAAAGCTTGAGAAGCAGCTTGGGTTGGGTTGTATGCTTGGGTTTATCTGGACCAAAGCAAATAAAGCGATTAGAAAACAATCCTAGCCTTTTCTCTCTTTTCCCATTGTACTCCTTCATCATCTCAGCATCCTGAGCACCTCTGAACTCCTGAAGCCCTTCAGATTGTTCCATTGCTCTGACATTTCACTGCCACTCTTAGAAGTGATCTTGGTAGTGGGTCATTTGTACAAAAGGCATTTAAAGGGTGCATTTGAAGCTGTGGACCTCAGAATTTCACCGTGTGGCAGCAGAGGCAGGATGCCCCATGCCAACCTAGACTCTAAATTAGTGTGAGTGTTAAATGAACCCTAGGAGGGACAATGTCCAAGGTATCAGGGGCACGTCTCAGGCAGGGCCAGGCTCTTTGCTGGCATGAACAGTACTGCAGCCTTTCAATCCTGCACTCCATTACTATGCACAAAATCCAGCCTGAGCTCCCTTCTGCATTCTGCTAGGAAAGCAGCTCAGAGTCACTGCAAAATTGGAACTGTGCAACTACAAAGCTAGGAAATTAATATCTGGAATATCCCTTTAGGCTACTGGGTGCCCTTGCTTAGCACTGCAGTAAATGCAGGGAAAAAACGGAGGGTGAAACTCACTTCACTTACTTGAAAAAGTTCTGAGTAATTTATTTAGTTGAGTGTTGAGTTTTGATGAATAATGTGCCTGTCTTGGTGAGAGAAGCACAATCACATACTGTGAGGGGGAAGCCATAGAGCGGGATTCAATCAGTACACGGGATGCCAGCAAGGAAATTAACTACAAAGAACGGATTTTTTTCAGCGACCCCAGTAAATCTGCCTGTACCTTTGTCTGTAACCACCACTTGGTACCCAGCCCAAGAGTATGATGTGCCAGTAAACAGGCAGCAATAGCAGCCTAGAGGTAAATATTGCACAGCTCAGGAGGCTGCTGGGCATGCAGGTCCTGACAGTCGTGTCCTCACGCTGGGACCGGCTCCCCATCCCGACTGCAGCCAGTCCTCCCTGGCAGCAGGGAAGTTTGCCAGATGTCCCTGATCAAGGGAAGAGCTCAGATAGGGCCCATCCTGATGGGAATATTTCCAGAGTGAAGTAATTGGCTGCTAATCAACAGTACAGACGAGAGATGTGTCTTCATTTTGCACCTTCGCTACCCTCTATGTGAGCCAGGAGCTTTCCAGGTGGCAGGTTCACTGAAGGGCACGAGACCTATTGCTCCTTAGTCTGAACCAAAGCACAGCCTGGAGTTGAGCTGTGCTTCTGTCACATCACCCCGGCCATCCAAAGGAGCTGTGCATTCCCCACGTAGGCACAACAGGGACACAAACATGAAAAAACAAAGGTTTTTTCATGCTTGTGCCCAGCAATGAGAGTTTTTCAAGAGCAACCTGCAATGCCCTGAACTCACCTCTGACTGACAGGTGGCAGAAGCTCTATCAAGGACATGGCTGGAGCACACTGGAGCCCCACAGAAGGAGTGGGGGAGGCATTCGGGGGCCTTTTCTCCTCAGAGTCATATCTTGATTTACAGCCAGACCTGCGAGACACTCCAGTTGATCACTACCTGACAAGTGTCAGTGGTTCTTGTCTGTGACCATTATCCCTTTAATATAAAACAGCGGGGAGATTAAATAGCCTGAAAATGCAGCCAGGCTTTGGTAGGGCTTGGAACAGCCCTTATGATGTCCTGGCCAGCTCTGCTTTATTCCATTTCCTCCACTGGCAGACAGCACGGCTCATTGTGCATGCAAGCGTATTCAAAAGTGTGACATAAATGAAATGCACTCATCTTGATGGAAAATATAAGAGCCCAGATGTGTCAGGGCCTTCAGTTGTTTTACAAGGTCCGAAGCAGAGGGAGGAGGTGCCAGTCAAAACCTATGGTTTCTTCTGTCTCTGTCTCTCTCATTTTCTCTCTTTTTTAGAGGTTTCTTGGGAAATGAGGTAAGGGAAACACTGAAATCCCCCCCTGGATCAGCTCAAAGTCTGCAAAACCCCAGAGATCCTGCTGCTGACAGTTTCTCCCCCCACAGATGCTTCTCTTCTGAAGCCTGCCCTGCAGAACTGTGCTCTGGCTCTGCTCTGCTTGCCTGGCACAAACCACGAAGCCCCCAGGTGCCTCAGCACTGGCACGGGGTCATCCAACAGGACTCCCAGATCCAGACCCTGGCTTTCTGAGGAATAATCTGGCACGTGTCAGCATATGCTCAGCTGCTCTGCTCCTTGCACACAACCCCACAGACCTACACTGGATTCCCACGGCTTGCCAAATACCCACAGGGATGGATGAAGGTCACCTGCCAATCAATCAGTCCAATCAGTCCAGACTGGAGATGAGAAAAGAAGGGAGAAGGTTAGCTGCCACAATGATCCAAATGGGAAATGCTTCAGCTAATGTATACTTCCAAGGCATCATACTTCTAAGGGTTTATTTCTTTTTAACAATCATCTGATCACTCCAGGGCCTCACTGCAGCACAGGTTTGGTAACAGGCATCTGTGGCTCTGAAAAGGGTGTGACCTAAATACAGCAAGCAGAGAGAAAGAGAAGCAGGAAGCTGCTAGAGAGAACTGGACAACATTTTGTTCACATTAGCAGCTACAAACGAAGTCTCATAACTCCCAGCCAGGCTCATCAGTCCATACTGGCTGTTCACACTGCTCATCAGCAATGTTTTCATTCAGACGTTTTTTAATTTTTAAATTTTCAATGCAGGACTTTTTATAAAGAAACTTCACTTGTGTGTCATTTTTCAGAGGAACACAGATCCATCAGGTGTGTTGCTTATATCTGGGAAGAGAGGACATATGTGTCAGGTGGACACACATGCCAGGGAAATGCAATGCTACTGGAATATAAAGTGTTTGAGAGTATAGGCAGTTTCAGTTCTCGTTAACTCTGTTGGATACATTTTCCCTGTGATCATATGGATAAAATTTTCAGCTTGGAAGCTGTCACAAAGACAAGGGCCTGTAAATGAGAATGACTGCTAATGGAGCACATTTTTCTACATCTCCAGCCTGCACTTGAGGATCCAGTTACCTCTTTTGTCTTTCCTCATCCCAACTGCTGCTCCAGCAATAAATCAACATCATTCATCCATCCATCCATCCATCCATCCATCCATCTATCTATCTATCTATCTATCTATCTATCTATCTATCTATCTATCTATCTATCTATCTATCTATCTATCTATCTATCTATCTATCTATTTTGGCCTCTAGGATCTTGGGTGTACAACTTGTTCTGAGCAGGGAGGGTCTACAGCTTTGCAAGCCCAGGTATAGGAATCACATAGGAATGGCATGAAAAATTCCTGCTGGAATTAAAGCCAGGTGCAGATGGATCCCCGTGCCAGTTTGTTATCACAAACAAAACCAGCATCAAGAGTGAGCTCTCTTGCTTTGGTTCCAGCTGACTCAGGAATTTCCAGAGGGAAAAAACCCTCAGACATTGTTAAGTTGGCTCTTGGAATTCATTGAATATTCAGGAATTAAAATGAGAGGTGTCATAGTTTAGGAATGGTATTCCCCAATTTATGTTCCCATTTGTGGTGGGTTGACCTTGTCTGGACATTCCCACCAAGCTGCTTTACCACTCCCCTTCCCAGCTGGACAGGGGAGGGAAAATAAGATGGAAAATTACTTATAAGTTGAGGTAAGACAGCTTACTAAAGCAAAAGCAAAAGTTTGTGCATGCACAAGCAAGGAGAACAAAAAGGTTTATTCTCTTTTTTCCATCAGTGAGCAATGTTCAGACACTTCCCAGGAAGCAGGGCTTCAGGTGCCAGTTGTAGTGGTTGCTCCGGAAGGCAAACATTGTAAATAACAAAAGGCCCTCCCTTCCTCCTCCTTTCCTTAAGTTTTATATCTGAGCTGATGCCATATGGTACAGAATATCCCTCTGGTTAATTTGGGTCACTTGGCCTGGCTGTGTCCCTTCCCAGGATCTTGCCGACCCTCTGCCTACTGATGAGGGGAATGTTGGAGAGCCAGCGCTGGGTGCTGTGCCAGCACTGCCCAGCAGTAGCCAAAACACTGGGGTGTTATCAGTACGTTTCTAGCTGCCGATGCAAAGCACAGCACTGGGAGGGCTGCTGTGGGGAAATGAGCTCCAGCTCAGCCCAAAACACCACTGTAGCACCCCAAACCATGCGCTGCTCACTCACTCTGTCACTCCTGCTCTCCCTGCCGTGGGCTGGAGAGAAGCACATGCACAAAAGGTAAAGGTCAGGGACTGAGATAAGAACAATTTGCTGGAAACAGCAGTGAAATAAGGAACAAACTCTAAGAGCAACAATATTAATAACAGCGTACAAGAGAGGTCAATGATCCTCGAGTGCTCACCCTGCAGAACATGATGTTACCCCGACCTCTCACTGCCCACTCCCCCACCAGAATGGACCCCTTCCCCCTCAAACTGGGCATGATGGGAGGTGGTACAAAATAACCTCTGCATCCTGGCCATGCCCCTCCTGGCTGCTGCAAAGATTAACCCTGTTCTGGCTGGAACCAGAACAAGATGTTACATGATGTTATCATAGCGGCACTTCCCAGAACAGCTACGGTATTGCAGGGTTTGTCACCTGAATTAGCACCAGACAGGTAAAATTGGGTAGGCATCAAATCACTTTTCCACCCTCTTCAGAGATTAAAACAAATGTTTTTCCACATGAACAGACACACAGAAGAGTATTTATATGGACATATATTTGGATATGTAGTTCGCTCCATATATCTCCTTTTAAAGGCTCCTGAAATATTTGGAAACCTTACTTAAGAAAAGTATCCTTTTGCACCTCCCCATTTGAAAGAAAAGCAGGTAAATTGCACAAATGTTTGTAATAAATAAGCAAACAATTCACGTTTCCTCCATGGATATATTATTTAGCTGGCTAAATAGGGGGTGTCTCTTTCACCAGTTGTCTCTTGATATAGTTTTCAATGATCTGTCCAAACTGGCAAGAGTCATTACATCCCTCGTTCACTTTTAAAATGCTCAGGGCCCAGTTCACAGAATTCAGTGGGACAGCAAGACTTCCCACTTTATACTTTTAACTCCAAGTCAGCACAGAAATGAAGCAAATTCTCAGCTTACTCAAGCTAAGCAGGTGTTTCGGTACTGGACCCTTAACAAATTCCCTAGACATGGCCTTAGGCAGAGTTTCGTGTGGTCCTATCCCATATCACAGCAATATTTTGCTAAATGAAAGTTTTCTTCAGTTTCTGGTTTTCCTTACTGTCCCCCCAGCCTGCTTGTCAGCAGTATTTTTGCACTGTGCTTGTAACAGTGCTTCAAAGTTGCTGTAAAGTACAGCACTAATTTTACGTGTCAATCAAACCTGTGACATTTTTGGTGTGGTAAGCTGGAGGGGATAGCAGTATTAGTTCTGGTCTACTCCCTCTTCTCCTAACTCCTGCATTTCTTCTGACGCTTTGGTTTCAGTCACTTCTTTCCAATGCTTTTCTCTATGGAAAAAATTATTTTTTAGTGAAACATCTCCAACCTAAGCCTGTCTGTGTAGAATGGCTCATGGAAATTTCTGTGGGAACTTCAGCACCGTTATTTCCTGTGACCATTTCACTTTTTTGGGGCAAAGACGCTCCCACAGGCACCCATCAGACAGGACACATCACTTCATCCCGGAGCCTTGTCTGCAGAGTGAACCTATGAAGGTATCCAGACTGGAAGACAGATGAGTCACAGAGGCTGTGTTTCCAAATATTTCCATTTTCAAAGCAGTTGGGTTTTGCAAAAACCACCCCAGAAGGTATCTTGTAAAAGCACATTTTCCCTCCTATCCAGTCCTGCAAAGTCCAGATGATGACGTGTTTCACTCTGCGTGAATTGAGTGTCTAAAGAGATGCCCTCCAAACCCGTGCAAGATGTGACTTTCGGTGTTGCCCCAGTGGCAAAACTGAGAGAGAAAAGTAGTTTAGGGACTCATCTCAAGAGTACATTTTACAGAATGTAGTAACTGTAAGAAGTAAAACACACCCTAAATCATTATTTTAGCGTTAACTGGCATCAGATGAAACTACAGGAGATGAGTATTACTGCTTTTTAGTCACATAATCAACCAGAGCAGTGAGAACAGCAGTTAGATCATCTATACTGTAACAAGAAACAATAAAATAAAAAAAAATAGAGGAAAAAACTGGGAAGCAGAGTTGGTTTCTTTAAATGAGTTTCTACAAGGAACATTTAGCTTATAAAGAGAGATAAATTATAGGTGTGTGCTGAGTGTGTGTTTATGGCTTAGCCCCCAGGAGACAGAAGGAAGAAAAATGGTCTCTGCTTTTTTCCATCTTTTCATCTAAGCTGCAGTAGAATGAGCAGTTGGGGCTGGTCCATAATTCACTGGGAAGTGGCTGTACAGAAAACCTTCTCAACATCTGCAAAGCTGCCAGAGGAAGGAAAACACCAGGATCCCTGCGGCGGAGTCACTGCCTGAGTGAGAGGCAGTGGCAAAGGGATGACCCACAGCCAATTAGCAAGGCCTAAAGCGTTCTCACAACGAGGAGCTTGGTTTTGTCCTAATTTGACAGAAATTCCAGGGGAACTCCATCCCTGTTTTGGCTGTTTAGCTGATGTGGCTGGTCCGTACAGCCCCAGAGTAGCAGGCATTTAGCTTTGTATCGGCACACAAAGGGCCGTGTGGTGCAACCGTGCTGTTTTCCTGACGCTGTTCCCACCTGGGGCTGTGAAAATGCCCCAGGATAACCAAAGGATTTGTTTCGTTTATCAGGTCTGGACGTGGGGAAGGAAGAGTGGTCACTGTTGGTCAGAACAGGCACCTAATTTCACCGTCAGGGGGTACTGAGGTAGCATATGCTGTTGACTGAAGAAATAGAAATAGATGTGGGGAAGACACAGCCTAGTTACATGTCACAAATGATGTGGTTCCCAAAGACTTTTCCCTTCTGAAGATGCCTGCCCTGCCTAGCAGCAAGCCTGGGATGAGGCCTATGTCTCCCCGATGTCTCTCAGGGGCTGACCTTCTGGTGCCATGGTAAGGACTGCTCATTCCCTGTCCATGTCGTTTCACAAAATTCTGAGATACACGGAGTCTGTGAGACCGCTGTCAAATTTGGGTACGATTGGTCAAGACATTCGAGTGCCTGACAGGCGGCATGATCCCATGTGTCCCATGTGCCCCATGTCCTAGGAAACTATGCCAAACCCAAGCATGGTAAGGCTCCAAGACGGATAGGCTGCATTGGGAACAATCCAGAGATTCCTGGAGCAACGTGTTTGCTGTACTTCAGGATGTACGAAGGAGAAAATGAAGGTTTTCCAGTCTGATGCTGCAAACAGGATTTACTCCAAGCAATGGGGACGCGCGTATGGCTGCAGGCACTTGGAAATACGTGAGCAGATAATGATTTTAGGAGCATTCTGTAAGGCTTCTGGGTTTTTGAACTGTTGAAGCTGAGGGTCAGGTATGGACATAAACAGGCGTAATTTAACTTACTGCTGATTACATAATCACATAAATACAGTAGTTCTACAGCTGCACGTATAAATTGAGCCACTGCCCCCAGCTAAGATTCATGGAAATATTTATAAATATCTATCTTTACACAGATAGATTGTATCTTGCTCACCAGCATCTTTGTAGATGCAAAGGTTTGCATAAAGAAAGATGGAAAGTAAGTAGGGGGAACTAGGGTGAAATCATTGTGAGGCAGCAGGAAGTCAATTTTCGTGCTGCAGATGGAAAATCTGATGTATAAATGTATCTTAATGTACGTGTTAGGCTTATTGCCAGAGTGGTATAGCAAATTCCAAATTCTGATTTCCAAATGTATTAAGGTCTGAGAAGTTTTAAAACAGAAAGACAGAGACAAGTTGTTTGTTCTAGAATATAGCAGCATTAACGGAATTCTGTCAACTTAAAAACACAACCAATGTATTTTAACCCAAAACATGCAGGAGAGAGATGGTGGAGAATAGCAAAAATGTTCCAGATACTTCTTATTTCTAAAAAATTCTATCCTACATCTCTTTCCTGCAGTACAGAATATGAGTGCAATGAGAACTGTGTACCTAACCCCTTTCAGCTATTCTTAAATCCCAGTTCAAATACCTTAACCACTAATATTTTCCCAGGCCCACTGATCTGACTGAGAACTTAAAACCTGAGTGAAGACAACAAGATAGAATCCAAATCTAGTTACATTGTTGTGACACTAATATAATTCCTTTGGGGGGAGGGGATTAGAGTATTTTAATACCCTGATTTTATAGGTTCGTGCAAAACACAGCATCAGTTTAGCTGGAGACATCTGGACTCTCATTGTTAAATGAATAAAGGCGCTTTTTTTTATGCAGTGGATGCTCAAAGAAAATAAGTTCACTAGTCAGTGAATAAAACATGGAATAAATTTTAAATGCTCATGAGGGAAAGGAAAGCACTGCGTAAAATAAATAAAGAAGATGTGAAGTTCTTGATAAAAAAACCCCAGAATATAACACGTGAAAGGCTATGCAGCCATGAGTAATGACGAAAGGTGATATTAAACATTGCAGAACCCTGATTAGTTTTGTAATAGTGTATAAATCTGTGAATGCGCAACTTCAAAAAGAAGATTTAAATGTCCTTCTCTAAGCAGCTTACCAGAGCTCCATTTTTAAAACCTTCATTATTGTTTCTCACTAATTTTTTTTTACCAGATTCTCCTGCTACCTCCTGTGCATTCTGATTATGAAGTGTTAAAAGGATTAGGAGCCCATGGATTTCAAGAGCAGTTTTCTACACATTCTTGTCCCGGGAAACAAAAGCTTTGTTGCCAAATCAAAACTGTCTAACATAGGTTATCCCTTCAAAAAGCTGGGGAGAAGATGCAGGCAAGCAGCTCTGTCTGATGCTGCTGACTTTACTCCAGGGTGGATAAAGAAGAAATCAGAGGTATGGCAGATTCAGCACTTCAGCAAAAACGCTGCCCTCATTTCAGGATTACTGTGAGATCATGATGCCCACCAGCACTAGTCAGTTGTTTGACAAGGAATATCAGAAAGCAAAGTAATTTCATTCTGGGAGAGCAAAATCTAAATCCCAGATGCCTTTATTAAAAAGCCTGATGCCACTTGCACAGCTTCCAGTTCCACTATGCCCAGGTTTTATATCTGAACTCACAGCAAGGAACGCTGTTTCCCACAGCACAATGACTCCCTTGGTGCACATGTGGGTTGAAGGACTGCTCCACATCTGCTGTAGACCTTGGAAATTTCCTGCTGGTTAGTGAACCTGCAAAATCAGGTTTTTGCAGCTGTGGTGTTTGGTTTATGACATACACCATCTCCACAATCCCATCAGACCCCAGGCTGCCGGTCCATTTGTGTCCTACCAAATTGATCCAGGCCTGGAATATATGAAATACAAGGATCAGGGGAGAGCAATGGACAGGATTAATCTGGAAAAGCAGGAATGAAAGGGACATCTAACACAGTTTGGGTGGACAGCTATCGTTCGAGTGGCAAGTACCCAGATAACAAAGCCAAGCTCTGCTTGGCAGGTCCAGGTAGTAGAACAAAGGCAAAGGCCACAGATGCAGTTTGGGATGTTCGTGTTGGGCATTGGAAAAACTTCTTCCTAGGATGGTGGTGCATACACAGATATTGGTAAGATGGGGTATCACCCTCCCTGGAGTGTTTCAAAACCCACATAAACAAAACCACAGCTGCCCTGTCCTAGCACTTGGTGACAATCCCGCTCCAAGCCTGTCCCCTCTGACCAGCATCTCTGTGAGTTAGTAAATAGCTGTGTCTTTTTCCAAGGCGGAGCAGATATCCGCCTGCAGCCCATGGAGTATGCCATGCTGGACTGTGCCCTGAAGGAGGCTGTGACCGTGTGGGAAGCCCAGGCTGGAGCAGGGTCCTGGCAGGACCTGTGACCCCACAGGGAACCCACACTGCAGATCCTGAAGGACTGTACCCTGTGGAAATGACCCACGCTGGAGCAGTCTCCTTGAAGAGCTGCAGACCATGGGAAGGACCCACATTAGAGAAGGTTGTGAAGGACTGTATCCCATGGGTTACCCACTGGAGCAGGGGACATCATGCTGGAGCAGGGGAAAAGCAGGAGAAGCTGAGGAAGCAGCAGAAACAAAGTATTTCGAGCAGGACATAACTCCCATTCCCCAGCCCACTGCACTGTTTGGGGAGAACAGGTGAGAAGTTGAGAGTGAAACTGAGCCCAGGAAGAAAGGAGGAGTGGGGAGAAGATATGTTTATATTTGTTCTTATTTCTCATTATCTTACTCTGCTTAATTGGCGATAAGTTCAATCAATTTTGCCCAAGCTGAGTCTGTTTTGCCTTTTGAGATCCTTGATAAGTGATCTCTCTCTGTCCTTATCTTGACACCTGTCATCCCTGTGCTATACTCTCCACCTTTCCTGCTGAAGAGGGGAGTGATTGAGTGGCCTGGTGGACATCTGGCAGCTTTGCTTTTCAGTTCTGAGGAAGGGCTTGTGCCCCCCAAACTGGGTCTGTTTCCTCTGAGAACACCTGCTAGACTGATAGAATGTATTTGCTTTCCCTATTAAAAAATTATTTACTCATGTGTTGGTTTTGCCTGGCCTGGTTTTCGGTAGTAGGGGGGCCACAGAGGGTGACTTCTGTGAGAAGCTGCTGGAAGCTTTCACCAGGTCCAGCAGAGCCAATGGCTGATGGCTCTGAAGATGGACATGCTGCTGGCCAAGGCTGGGCCAATGAGAGAGGTTGGTAACGCCTCTGTGATGACATATTTAAGAAGAAAGTCAAAACAAAGTCACAAGATTTTGGATTCTAGTCAGAGAAGAGGAGGAGGTGAGAACATGTGAGGGAAAACAACATGGTGACACCAAGGTCAGTGGAGAAGGAGGGGGAGGAGGTGCTCCAGGCGCCGGAGCCGAGATTCCTCTGCAGGCCGTGGTGAAGATCATGGTGAAGCAGCTGTGCCCCTGCAGCCCATGGGGATCCACGGGGAATGCAGAGATCCAGCCCATGGGAGAGGTGCCTGTGCCGGAGCGGGTGGATGCCTGGAGGAGGCTGTGATCCGGTGGAAGACCCGGTGGAGAGAGAGGGCCCTGCTTCCAGGCTGGAGCAGCCTGTCCTTGGAGGACTGCATGCCGTGGTTTGGGAGAGAGGCAGTTTTGGGAGGACTGTGTGCCCGTGGGGGGAATTCACGTTGCTGCAGGTTTGGCAGGACTGCTGCTCATGAGAATGGAGCCGTGTCGGGGAAGTACATGGAGAGCTGTCTCCCATGGGAGGGACCCCACGGTGCAGCAGGGGAAGGACTCCTCTCCCGGAGCAGGGGAAGAAGAACTCGGATGACGAACTGACCAAACCCCCACACCCCGTCCCCTGCGCTGTCGGTGGGAAGGAGGGAAGGGTTGGGGGAAAAAAGGTGTTTTTAAGGATTTGTTTTACTTCTCATTATCATCATCTGACTCTGTTAGTAACAAATTCACTTTGTACCTCTAAGCTGAGCCTGTTTTGCCCTTGGAGTGTTTTTTACTGGTCCTTATCTCAACTCATGAACCCTTTGTTAAATTTTCGCTTCTCTGCCCAGCTGTAGCAAGGGAGAGTGAGTGACTGGCTTTTCATGGGTGCCTGGCGTTTGGCCAGTGTCAAACCACTAAAGTTTTTGGTGGAGATGCTGGGGAATCATGAGGAGTTTGAGATAAGGATATTAATTGGGAAAAATAATGAGCAAAACAAGTATTAAACCGTGTTATCAAGTAGAATGATAGTGGAGAATTTGTGTCGTAATTGTAGTGAAGGGTCCAGGAGCAGATTTTGTGTAAGTTGTCAATTTTTTGTTCTGTGTTATGATGATGTTATTTTTGGCTTTGCTGTGGGGAACTTTTCTTCTGTTTATTTCAGTTGGGTTTTTTGTTGTTCTAAGTGAAGACTGTATGTTGAATGTCGACTTTAATGATAATTCTTAAATACGTGATTCGCAGCGGTGAGGGGTGGAACGGCTCCAGTGCCTTATAAGCTCCTGGGCAAAGAAACGTGGCATTAAGTGGATATATCACATTCCCTATCATCCACAGGCCTCTGGGAAGACTGCAAGATACAACGGGCTGCTGAAAGCTATGTTAAGGGCATTAGGTAAGGGGACATGGAAGCACTGGGATGCAAACTTAGCAGAAGCCACTTGGCTGGTCAACAGTAGGGTATCTGCTAAGAGCCCTGGTAGTAGTCAATGAAAAAATGTATGTTTGGTATAGAGATGGTTTAAGGATGTAGTTTAAGCTGCATATGTGGGTAAGAAAGGATTCCAGTAATGGGAAATAAATATAACAGAAGAGTTGGAAGATACATAGATTATGTGGGATCTGAGTATGACATATGACTACCTGAAAGGTGGTTGTAGTCAGGTGGGGGTTGGTCTCTTTTTCCAGGCAACAACTGACAGAACAAGAGGACACAGTCTTAAGCTGTGCCAAGGGAAATTTCGGTCGGATGCTAGGAAAAAGTTTTTCACTGAAAGAGTGATAAAGTTCTGGAATCGTCTGCCCAGGGAGGTGGTCGAGTCACCATCCCTGGATGTGTTTAAGAAAAGATTGGATGTGGCACTCAGGGCCATGGTTTAGTGTAGGAGGTGTTAGGGCATGGGTTGAGACTCTGTGATCTTGAAGATCTCTTCCAACCTGGTGATTCCGTGATTCTGTGAAATGGTATGGAGTACAGGGTGGGAATTGTATTGGGTCTGTCTGAGGTAGAGTTCACAGCCCTCCCAGTGCTGTGCTTTGCGTTGGTAGCTGGGGGGGTGTTGACAACACACCAGTGTTTTGGCTACTGCTGAGCAGCGCTGTCCCTCTGACATTCCTTCCCCCACCAAAGGGGATGGGAGCGGGCGAGATCCCGGGAGGGGACACAACCAGGCCAGCTGACCCAAATTAGCCAAAGGGATACTCCAAACCATATGACGTCAGCCCAGATAGAAAAGCGAAGGGAGAGAGGAGGAAGGGGGAGCATTTGTGATTCTTCAGTGTTTGCCTTCCAGAGAAACCACTACGGGTGCTGAGGCCTCGCTTCCCGGGAAGTGTCCAAACATTGTTGCTGATGGGAAGTTGGGAATTACTTTCCCCCTCGCTTATGGGTGTGCAAACTCTTGCTTGTTTCTGTCTTTCGCTGTAATAAAACTGCCTTATCTCACCCGCTGGTTGTTCTCCATCTTATTCTCTCCTCTGTCCCACTGGGAAAGGGAGGGATGGAGCGGCTTGGTGGGCACCTGGCACCCAGCCAAGGTCAACCCACTAAAACTCTTCAACAACCACTTCCTAAGACTCTAAAGGCTTACTCATCCTAGAGTATCTTTAACACGTTAACCTCATAGACATGCTGCTCATAGACAAAAAAAATGGCATGAGGTTGCAGTAACCTTCCAGGCTGATCAAAGAACAGAAAGAATTAGTTTTTTCCCTCCCATCTAAAGGCTATATGATTGAATCGGACAACTTCATACTGAATTGGAGCGTGTCACTTCAGAAAAGGTCGCATCCGAGATTTGAAGTGATGCGGATCTTCCCCTTTGCCTAAGAAGGTTACTGCAGTATCTAATTATCCACCTCGAAATCAAAAAATGCTCACTTCTTGCACTTTGCCATGTAAGTTGAGCAGACTCACATTGCTAGATGCTTCCCACATCTGTAAATTTCTACAGACACACTTTTAAAAGTGAAAGAAAACCCAATTTTTCATTAGGCAAACTAGTGCCTCTCTCAACTGTTCTTTTTGAACTTCACGTAGCTGCGTGGCTGGGACTTTCCACATCAGGGCAACACCTCTCTCGTCTTCTGAGATTAATATACAGATAACAAAAAAGGTGTGAAGGGAATCTGAAAGCTCCTTTTCCTGAGTGACTTCTGGGGACAAATCCTGGCAGCCTTTAGAACAGCCTGGAGCTGCAGAAAGCAGAGCTGCTTTTATCATGACTGTGCTGGGTGGCACAATCAGAGGGTTTGCCATTTAATAAGAATTAACTCAGTTATTAATTAGCATATAAATCCCTTAAAAGTTTTATTTCATCAATAATTCATCCAGTTTTCATAGACTCTGATTCTCTGTCTCACTGAGGGATTGGAGACTCTATTCCCCTCTCTCACCAACTCTTCATTCATTTATTTCTCCTCTGCTTTTCTCCTTTCCTTCTCCTGTCCTTCTCCTTGAAATTTATTTCTCATGGTTGGCGCTGTTGCCCTCCATAAACAGTCAGGAGGTATCACTGACTGTTAGTCAAAAGGTGACAATTGAGCTTGACTTCTGACATTTATTTGTGTTTCCTCCCATTCATGCACATTTAGGCAGAAAGAACAGCAGCACAGGAACTTGAGTAGAACACATAGAAATGGAACAGGATGGTTAAAATATCGATTGGGATGGAACAAAGGGGATTGAGAGGGAGAGACAGAGAACTACAAGACCCATAAATAATCTTTGACAAAACAGCTTTAATTTGCCAAGCAGAGGAAGACTTGCACAGCCAAATGAAGCTTTTTAGTGGATGAATGGGATTGAAAGAACAAATACTGGAAACAAAAAGGTCTGGGCCAAATAAGACTTGCAGAGCTAGAGTTTGCTAGGGGCCTGGGAAAAGATGGCAATGGTACCATCTGCTTTGGGAAACCCTTCAGCAATGCCACAGGATGAGAATGGATCTTCATTCCAAAGGGAAATGGAGCATGTGTTATCGGTGAGTTGGTAGCAAACAATTCTTTGTGAGATTACTGGAAAATGGAGGGAAATGATAGCTTGATTAGTGGGCCAGGGTTATGTCAAACATTGGAGGCAGATGAGCTTTCAATAGATTCTAATTCACAGCCTAGAGAACCTTAACCAGAGACTGGGGCTCTGGGAAGGATCGCTTTGCTTTAGGAGAGAAACACCTTGATCATGTTGGTGTCCTCTTCCTCTAGAAGTCATAGGAGTAGACAAATAGGCTGTCCTCACTGTCTCCTGACCCTGCTGAACTTGCACAGATATGTCCAGAAAGGGAAAAAATATCTGCTTATTGCAAGGGTAGAAATTTTGGAAAGGTATAAATTCTATTATTTTGTAGACGGAGTGGGCTGATAAAAAAATTGCCGTGGCAGTTAACATACCTGGGTGTCTGCAGGGAGGTCAGAGCTTAGGAAGCCCTCAGCAGCCTGTAAGACAAGGAATGGTAGCAAGGATGTCAGTAGGGCCCAGTGGGAAATCTGGGCCTGGCTCACGTCCTGCACCAGCCCCTCAGGAGCAACACTTGCACACCCAAGGGCTGCGGGATACCAGATTAAAAGAGATATCAAGATGCCAAAATAAAAATCCCTGCTGATGGTGTGGCAGGGAGGTTTAAGCTCGCCTGCCAGCTCGGGTTTCACAGATGCTGCTCGTGTCTAGGCAGCACCACACACCACAGGTAGGCAAATGTTGTCCCTGCTTGGCCAGGCTGCATCCCCCACGGGCACAGAAAAACTTCATGGTTCTCTGCACTAGTCTGAGCAGCTCTTGGTCCCCAGGGAGGTGCCTGCCCTATTTCCAGCTCTGGGACTTCTCAGCTGATGGCCCAAAGGTCCTGTCCTGGCTTGCCAAGCCCTGTCATCTGTATCAAACAGAGCGTGGCGTTTCACCCAGCCTGCTTAATGCAGAGGGGGGTGACCCCTCCCCATGGAGCAGACAGGCTGTGGCCCAGCCAAGTGAAACTGGAGTGTGTCTTTGCAAGGGATATCTGCTCTGACTCCCAGGAGGTGGCTCTTCCAGGGGCCATGCTTAGCTAGAGCAGAGCCCCAGCTCCAAGGATTCACTCACAGCACAGCTTTTCCCTGCCTCCTGCTCAGTTAACCAGGGCAGCAGCAGAGCGTGAAGTGTGCTCAGGGTGGCTTTGGGAGCACGACACACTGCGGAGAAAGGGCACCCAGGATGGAAAAATCCCAGCTGCCTGTAGCTGAGAGGATCCATCCCTATTTTTTCCTGACTTTGGCCCGCTGCAGGCAGGAAATTTCTTGTTTAAATTCTGACCTGACAAAATCACTTTGAGAGTTGTTTATCAAAAGGGATTTTTTTCAGGAGGAATTTATTTTGCAGTGACAGGAAGATGCCATTGCATGCCCAGCCAAGTTTATTTGGAAAGGCTCATTTGCTATGAATCAAAGCATCTTTTTCTCTTACCATGGGCAGAAAAGTCTGTTCCAGAAGCAAACTGAAGCTTTTTCTCTCTTTTTCACTAAAGCTACTCTCCTGACATCCATGCTTAAGCTCATTAGCCAGACATTATTAATTTCAGGGCAGAAAGAAAAGCCAGAAGTCTGAGTTGCAGCTCAGTAAAGTCCACATTTTTAGGGATGACTAACAAATGAAATATCAAAATTCAGCTCATTAATTCAGGAGGGATAAATGTGTGAATTTGCCTTCCTGTCCTGCAAAGTGTCATTTTGTCATTCTTAGAGGAAGGCTAAGGTTTAGTAGATCTAGATACATGTGTGTGTGCTGATATCCACTGCTGTCCTCCATGGGGACTGAGCAAGGACCAGTACAAGGCTCCAGACAGGCTTCACATGAAGGTCTGTGCTCAGTGAAGCAGATTGGGGTTGCTTTTCCCCATGGCTTGTCACAGAGTGAAGGCTTATTTCCCATGGGACTTTTGCAGCCGCCCAGAGCTTGGCTGCACAGCACAGGGCTTGCGCACAAAACCCTGTCAGAGCTTCCAGCACCATCATGCTGAAAGCTCAAGGTAAGGTGTACACTGGGGAAACTGGGGTCCGTCTTTCGGGCTGTCAGCAAAGATTGTTTTTCTGGAAATGCTTTGGAAAGAGGATGTGTCGCAGAGCCCCAGAGGGCAGATGAGTTGTGCTTCTCTGTCCAGCCTTCATCTTGCCCCAGTGACCATGCAAGGCTGGGGTGACCACAGAGACAGAACTGTTGTATGCAACACCCAGGGATAAGTTAAGGGTACCCACAGGTAGTTTGCGATTCTCTCTAAGAAGGACATGTCCTCTGAGCCTTTTTTTAATATGAAAAGCAAGTTTTAGAGAGAAACCTGCTCATCAACAGTATGCATATGCACCTATAAACATATGTTTAAGACAGACAGGGATGTGTACCTGATGTCAACACACAGGGCTGCCTCTGCTGACTGCAAGCTCTGGCATCACCTTCACAAGTTTGGGAATGTGGCTGCTGCCAGAGATTATTGGGAGTTAATTGCTTGATAGATACAGAGCACAGCTACAATTAATGGAAGCTGGACATGTTTTTGCAGAGAAAGAAATGGTCTGGGAGTTTTATGCGTCCCAGGAGGGGCAGGTGAGGATGTGGTGGAGCCTCTGGCACTGCATGGCTCACTCTGGATGGTGCTGAGCCAAGGGTACTGACAGCCACTTTGTACTGTTGAATTATTCAGGAGTCCTTCACAGATGGCTGCAAGCAAAGGAGGTCTAGGAGGAAGTTTAGAAGAAAATGCTCAGTATTCAAGGAAAAAGTTGAGAATAAACCAGATTTTCAAAGGACCTCAGGCCAGTAAAGGGTGGCAGACTCTCCTGATGGGTACATGGGCTGTACAGAGTAGGCAGCTTTGCCTGGTTACTGAAAATCATTGCAAGTGAAACGTCATGAAAATGAAAAATCTTATCCATAAATTAATCAAACCAAATACGGTGGAAGAGACCAAGTTAAACATTGGTAAGGTCAGAGGAAATCCATCTGTTGTATTATAGCATTTATGTGGCACCTGTGATAGTGTTATGGGGCTGTTCAGACATCTCTGAAGAGGTGACATTTATTTATCAGTACAGCAGAGCTTCTATACAGGTTGCAGATTAGACATGTCCCTTCCTTCAGCCATGGGACACACATTTTTTTCTTTCAGATGCATGGAGGAAGCAACAGAAATGTACCAAAGTGGCACTCAACGTGCTGCTCAAAGGCTTGGAATTGATGTCCCTAGGAACTTTTCAGAGGTGTTTCCCAAGAGAACACAAGCTTCTAAAGCCCAACAACCCTCAGAGCAGCTAGGACAGTACTTGTGCATAAACAGTGAAGAGAAAACATGGTGCTGGGGCCTCCAAAGAAGACACCTTTCCCAGAAGCAGCTCATCATCTTCCTCCTCAAGAGGTACCCCATCAATGCCACTGAAGGTCCTCAGGGACACGGTCCAGTGAGACAGCTGGCTGCCCTGACCAGCGTGGAGGGCTACCTCAGTGGGATGTTCTTGTACCCTTTGAAATCCAAAGGTCCCTTCAAGGACAGGTGGCCGGTATTTAAAGGTAAGTCATATGTCAGAGACAACCTAGGAGTGAAGCACACAATAGTTAGGGATTATCCTATCTGTTTATCAGGATGTCTGCTCTCTGCCAGAAGAGACCAGGAAATCTGTTTGGCTGTTTTTTCGCTATTGCTTTTCTCTACTATCCTACTTGGAGCTTTTGCTTCCCCCTTTTTTTTTTCCCAGCTCTACTTCTCTCAGGAGTGGAAAAGCTTAAGAAAATCTGGCTTTAGGGCCATTTCTGGTCCTCGGGACAGTGAGCTGATGTTGGAGAAGGCAAAGCATTTGTTACATTTTCTCCGAGGCCCTCAGGAAAGCAACAGCTCTGTGTTGCCAGTGGCAGAATTATAACCTGACAATGCAGATGCCAGCAAAGTCTGGCAGGGAGCTGAAATCTTCAGCAGTCTGAGCAGGTCTGGGATGTGCAGGGCATATTCATCCTCAAGAAAGAGCCACTAAAACATGTTCACACCAAATTTCAGTTTTGATGAACAACAGATTTGCGGGCAGCAAGCACGGCATCCAGAAGTTCTCGAGCAGCACTAATTGTAATAAGCTTTCTTTTCTTTAGTCACCTGGTGTTTTTCAGAAAGAGCATTAAGGAAACTTACCCTGTGATAGCGTTCCTGCTGTGACTATAAATGTCCTCATTATCCATAAGACAAGAAGTGTCAGAAATTGTGCTGTACCTCAGTATGCCACAGGATGCGTTTATGCTGAATTTTTTATTTTTTTTTTTTTTAAGTTCTCAAATTGAAGTGCAGAGTCCCTGCAAACTCTAACCTCAGTTATCACTGGCTGTGAGTCAAAGCACATTTCACTCAGTTTTCCATAAAATGCAAATCTTGAGCAAGCCAACACCCTCCTGGATTATCTTGTGTCTTGAAGGCACAGACTGAGAAGAAACACCTAAAAACTGTCTACTTTGTTAGCGTGCCAGCTCAAGAAATAGGGCTGACTTCAAGGAACAGCTCAAGCAAGTTCAGCAGGGACTACATAGTTTTTAGTGATTCCCAAACCAAAACCTTGGTACTATCCAAGAGAACACAGCATCCCGGATTCAAGTGCCTAAGAGATGTGAGGCTGCTGCATCTCCACACCCTCAGCTCCAAACAGCAGTAAGGCTAAAAGCATTTTCCCAGTAGGCACATGCCCACAGACCACATTTCTTTATCACAGAATCTTCCAGGTCGGAAGGGACCCACAGGGATCACGGAGTCCAGCTGAAAAGCACCTTTATCATTCTGCAGCCAGAGAAATACCAACATGAATGGAATCCTTGGTCCCACAGCCCCTGTGTCCTTGCTCCTAGGGACACAGAGGTGCTGTCCCACCCCGAGCTGACCCCAGAGACACCCACACTCCCTTGCACATGCACACCTTGCTCCCAATCCGTGTCCCTTGCTCCCGGCCTGTTCTGGCTGGATCTCAGCTCACAATCACCCACACTCACTCCAGTCACACCCTGACCCATGGCCAGCTCCAGCTGCTGCACTCACACCCTCACATGTGCAAGTGCCCACAGGAAACAGTCTCCTGCCTGGAGAAGGGTCGGAAAGCCATTTAACAGGGGTAGAGGCCAGGCTGTGCTGACTGGGTGCAGAGCACACCCAGATGAGTGCACTGACCAGCAAACTGTTTGCATTCCTGCCCCTTCTATTCCCTCAGCCCTCTACTCTCCCATTCTTGCTCCTCCCCAAATCACCTAACCACCACCCTGCTCCTGCCTCTTCCTCCCTTTGGTTTGCCACTAAGCATCGCACAAGCCCCGTGCAATTCCAAAAACCCTCTTCCTTTGCATCCCATAATGTGGCTCCCCTCTTAGTGAGAGGGGTGATCTGGAGAGCTCTGGATTCCACCTCTGGACACTGGGAGTGATGACAAAGACACTGCATCCTGCAGTGTGTTTGGGACCATCTGTTTGGAGCAGTGCTGCAGTGCATCTCTGGTGCTCCCCAGGGATTTTCCTTATGCTGAAATGGGAAAAGGTGTCCACTGCCTTGCTGCTTCTCTCCCCACAGCACCTCATCCATCTCCAGGTTGCACAGCAGGCCCCCTGGCTGCACTGCAGCATTAGCCCATCTCTCCTGGCTGATGAATTTGACACAGCTGGCCCTCTTTAGGATAATGCTTCCTAGTGGAAGATGGATATGTTTGTCCTGCCTGGAGCTGGGTGTTGTGAAAACCAGACTCAAGCACCCATTCAGCACTGCCATCTCCCTACACCCTAAATTGTGGTGCCACTGGGTCTCACTGCGCTGCTTCCCTCTGCAAAACCACCCAGGCAACTCCCTGCTTGTAAACCACCATATCCTAGTCCAGGATGTCTGCTGGTTTTACCCCAGGGGCTTCTGGTGCTCTTGCCTTGCCTGCAGGAAGGAGACCTAGCAGTGGGGTTTCTGTGGCAGACACGTTGGTATTTCTCTGGCTGCAGAATGATAAAGGTGCTTTTCGGACACTGAGTGCTTCAGTGCCCTTTTGAGACACAATACTGAAGAGCACTGGTGCAGCCATGGGGGCAGAGCAAAGCTGATTAGATGGCCTAAAAACCAGAAATGTGCAGGCTTTGTTTTCAAAGTATGGCTGTTCCATCCCTGCTATTCCTTATTCTTAGTTTTGATGTCAAGACTTGATGTCCAGTTATTTTTTTCTCAACGAAAGCTCTCCAGAAAATACTAATCTTGCTCTTTACCCTCTTACTAAATTTCACTGTAGATAAAACATAGCTCCTCTGTGGAGTTTGCTTCTCTGGCTCAGAATTTTTTTGTGTTTGTTTTTAAAAAGAACTGAGCAAGGATTTTGTTGGATTAACTGGCTTTATCACAATAAAAGCCTTGAGTAGCTCTAATTGTATACTTGGCTTTGTTTACAACAATTATATCAGCTTCTCTTTTCTCTGTAATTTATTTTCCAGTGTTGTTATCCAGCACACGTTTATGTGGGTTTTTTTCTAAATGGCCTGAACGTTCCCCTAATGCCTGAAGTTGTTGCTGTGCTAATTCCTTGACTCATTTTTCTGTGTCCCATGCTGCTGTCCCTCTCACATCCCTAAGTAAAAAAATGGAGAAGCAGAGCTCTACATGATTTTAGAGCTCTGAGTGGCAGGTTGGAAGCAGCACAAAGAATGCAGAGGATGGATTTCCCAGATTTTGTTCCAGCAATAGCCCATTCTTTTTTGTCTGTTGAAACGAAAACTTTCCTCAAACTCTGAAAAGAGGATTTCCAGGAGTGGAGACCACTGGATATAACTTTGTGTTTCTGTTAAAAGACCAATGTTGTGGCATTGCTTTAAGCCTAGAAATACGTCTAGAATTATCAAGACAACACTGGTCTCTTTGTTTTGGCATTTCCCTTATCTGGTATATTCATGCTGATGGGTTTAGCTTAAATACCTGGGTGTTATTTGAGTGTGTAGTGAAATGTATGACAGTGTCTGTATATAGAGAGACATCTGTAGGTACAGATGCATAAATATATTCTACTTTTCTTTTTTTTTTTGGAATGGGGAGGAATGAGAACGAAGACATTTGACTTTCCTGTTCCAGTCATAAAAACCCACAAGGCCATATTTTAGGCCTGGTGGTCTGGATAGTGTCAGTTTTACGAGCAGAATTAAATTTGATGTGTGTATTTCTGTCCCAAAGATCAAGACCCTAAGAACACTGCAGGTCTGAGCTCTGAGTCAGCTCCTTGTACAATAGATGTCTTAGCAGTACAAATAGCTGATAAAGACTGAGACAGGAGTAGGGGGGAAAAAATCTCCTTAGCAGAGAACAATTAATGGCCCTTCCATGGGAAAAGAGGAGCTGTTTTATGAATGTAAGGCTTTTACCACAACCCTCTCCAGTCTTTTCTTTTTAAAACTACCATCCCTGTGCAATTCTTGCACAGATCTCTGAGTTCTCTAAGACACTAAATGAACACAGCGCTTTGATACTGCCCTGCAGTTTCACAGAATGTTCCTCACCAATTTTCAGTTCTGTACTAAATGCAAGAGGTCTCTGGAAGCTCCTTGCTTCTTTATTCCATGCCCTGTTATCCCCATTTCAGGATGCCTATCCATCCCACAAGAGCCTAAATACTCAAGAACTAGACTGAAGAATCTCCTTTCCGATATACAATTACCAGCTCTGTCTCAGACTAAAATGTGATGCAGGCCAGCTCCTGGCCTTGTGGAGCTGGAAATGGGAGGAATGGGATGTAAATCACTCCAGATGGTTGGGGACACACGAAACTGACAATCCTTAAGGAGTCAGACATCCTCTAAGGAAATTGGGTAAACAGCTAATGTTCCTCTAGGGCATTGAATCCTCTTCCAAAGCTGGTTTTCCTTATGGCACATATCTTCTCTTCCCCCTCCAGCAGAACATCTTTGTACCTGATGAATTCCAGGACCCTCTTCCCCAAAGCCTTGGAGAACGTGAGCTGCCACAAAACTTTAAACTGGAGATAGGTAAGAGCTGGGGAAAGCTCAGGGGAAGCTCCCTGTGACTCCTGCCTCTTGAGATGACAACCTTGTGTGTTTAAACACTCCCAGACCTCCTACCTAATTAGTTAATTTTCTCATGCAGACACATAGATGTGATTTTGGGTGATGCACAGGCACATCACAGTGTATCAGAGGGCAAGACAGACTCAAGGCTCCATTTGTAGGCCTGGATGAAAATCCAAGTCTGGAAAATGGATGAAGGACTGCACTACTTTTCTTTCCTCAGCCTGGAAGAGTGACATCTCTGTCTGTGAATCAAAATATTCAGTACATGAAAAAGCCCCAGAATTGTAGCAGAGCAAGCAAATATTGCTGTGAAGGTTGCTTACACTTAGAGATGGTCCCTGGAAATGTCAATTCCAGCCTGAACTCCTATAATAGTAAAAAAAAGGTACAAATAATCACTCATTTTCTGGAGAAAATGATAGGCAATAAAAATACTCCCAAAGTTCATGGCACACTGTAAAAACTGCCAGATAAGAAAAGACATGCATTAATCTGTCAAGCAACTCATGTTACAGCAGGGAGAAAACATCAAGCACAGGAGCAACTACCTCCAGTACTTTGGGAGAAATGGTAAGCTCAAGCAGTAGAAACTTCAATTATCCTGCAGCTTCCATGAAATCTGTTCAACTTGATCAACCATGCTAAACACAGGAAAGGACTGAATGAGTAAAGCTGGACAGAGCGATTGCAGCTCAATTCAAGAAGTGTCTGAGCCTGAAAATGTTTATGTAGGTTTACCTCTTTCCCTACAAAGCTCCTGTGAATGTTATCCAGCATTATTTCCTGCTTTTAGCTTTTCTGGCAAGGCTGCAATCATAATAGAAGTTTCCATGTCAGAAGGAAACCGAAAAGTAGTGAAGTATGCAAACGGGGAAAGAACAGTAATTCACAGATTTATTTTTAAGTTCATAAGTTCATTTTTACCTTTTTTTTTTTTTTGGTAACAATTTAAACTATTTCCAATTTATCTGATCCCAAAGCTCATTTGGCAGCAGAAATACTATAATCTCAGAGGGAAAAAAACCCAACAACTTGGATGGTTTTAAAGCAAGAACTGTCCAACTACTGTGTTCTGTCAGCCTGGCCACAGTTGCATTGTTACCTGGGGAGTGGGGCTGGGGGGTGTGTGTGTCTTTCTTCTTCCCCAGTCAGGTTGAGAGCGGATCAGAAGGGAAACTTTGGGAGCAGTCCAGGGTTCCCCCATACAACCACTCAGAACTCTGAGCTCGGATCTCAAGGGAGAACCCCCAGTGACAGATCGCAGGAGAGCAGCAGAGCAATTTAATAGGTGGTTCCTCTAATTAGCAAGCACTTGTTTCCCTGTAGGGCAGAGGGCCCAGGGGCTCTGCTACTTTACACAGACATGCTGGCTGTTCTTATTTGGGTACCCACTTGTCAGGTAAACCCCAGTCTGGCTGATCTTAGTTTCAACCCTGTACCTCAAAACTCCTGCACTCAAAGGATTTACTTTCAGTGTGGGGCTGCAAAGCACTTGTTTGTCTGTTCAGGGCTGAACTCTCTGAGCAGAGGGAAGGGGGACCAAGGAGAAGATTGTGAGGGACACAAGCTCACCCATCAGCTGCAAAAGAAGCCACTTCAGCCTCTGCAGAGCTCATGAGGCAGAGGGTTTTCATCCTTCCCTGCTGGAAACTCCCTTTACTCCTTGCCATCTGTGCTGAACTTCCACTGTCTCTGACTCTCCCTTCACAGAAAACTGGGTGACGCTGCCATTTCACTTCATTGCCAGTTTCTGTTGTGTTATTTATCTCTCACAGATGATGCATTCACATGGCCAAGGCAAACAGAGCAGCACAAACCTCCTCTTTCTGCGTGGTGCCTGTGCCTGGGTGCAAATGGCCACACGTTGTACCAAGCAGAGGAGTGACGATGTTGAAGAGCAAGATCCACTGTCTCTGGCTCACGTACTGCAGCAGAGATGATCAGAAGAAGGGAAACTAAACTGAGTTCGTCCTTTTTCCAGTCAAATTGACTGCTTGAAGGAGGGCTCTGTTTTACTTTTGTATTTCAGCTTTCCCTCAACCATGAAAGCCACTTGCCCTCTGCAGAAGAGAAGCTGACCACGTACGAGGCGCTGCAGCGAGGAGCCCCCTTTTAAAATAAGCTCTGGAAAAATCAGTCACCTCTTCAGTCAACAGATGAGAGCCAGGCATTCAGCCCCTAGAAATCTGCAACATCCAGTTCTGTTCACAGCATCCTAAAAGCCAAGGAGAGTAGAGAAATGCTGGGGAGGAGCAAGCACCAAGACCACTGAGTGATCTAATCTGACTGCTACGTGGATGACTGCTGTGCTGTTATCAGTGACTCTTGCACAGCACGTGCTTCCTATGGTACCCAAACACTCTTGACAGCCCACCTTGTCAAGATGTGATGCTGTTTAATGTTGCTCTGACAGCTTCCTGGCTTTGCCTTCTCTCCATTTTCATTTTAGAGCATGTTCTCACTAATAACAGCGGCTGAGAGATGTGTTCTCATTATGAATGAAAAACTGCTCTCCAAAAAACTAATCAAGCAATACATTCTTGCCTGAAGCAGCATTTTAATGGAAGAAAAGCTTTATGTGCTTGTTACTAAATACCATCTCTGTACAGTTGCATACTGTTTCCATTAATAGACTTCCCTAACACCCAGCCAGGCTGATAAATGTCATTTTTTCACTATAGTGAGAACACAGGGACAATTTGGAGAGGTGTTGGTCTGTTTCACATGCCTATAAAATACACTGAAAACCAAAAGAAGGAAACCCCTTTTATTCCTTATCTCTGTATTCTTGTCCTTCCACCCCAGAACAGTGGATTTTCCAGACTCATATCCTCACATTTACAAACCTGCTTCCTAATTATCACTCAGAGAAATGAAAAATGATACGGCAATGCCGTCCCCAAAGAAGCTCATGATCTAGGGGAACTGAGGATTGTTTCCAGCTGTGAACAGAAATGTATCAATCTCTTCTTCCTAACACCAGCCTGAGCTGCCTGCTGGCAGGGTAGTTTTACTCATAGCCATTTTGTTACTTGGAATGTGCCGGAAGACAGTAAAAGTGTAAGCGTGAAATGAGTGAAATACTTGATTCCCTTTAGTGAAGCCCTGGTTTTGTTGCACTCCTTCTGGTAAGGAATGGGAGAATTCATTCATCCTGCCACAGACACCAAGCTACGCTTCTTTCTAATTCTGGGCACGCTTCCTTCTCTCTTCCACCTGAGGAAAGAAGTGGTCCTGGCCCTGGCAGCGAGGCACTGACCAGGAGTGTGAGCTATGGCCCACAGCATCCCATCCTCTCCCCCAGCCCTTGGCTCACTCCCAGCTGCAGACACAGGCCAGAGCTAACCCAGGGGGCACTGACAGGGCTAAATTTAGAGAAGCACCATGCAGTGAGATACTGCAGTGGCATTCCTGCTGCCTGAGACCTGGTTTGGCAGCTGCAAATGACAGTGCTGCATCTGCCTGTTCCCATACATGAAATCGTAGCCCTCCCACCCCCTGAGCAAGGGCATCCTCTTTCCCCTTCAGCCAGCCCAGTGTCCCCTTGTTCCTGCACAGGAGATTGTCAGGGACTGGCACAGGAACTGCACAGAGGGGTGCCTGCCCCATCCTCCCCTCTTTGCTCAGCAGAGACACTTCAGCTCTGCAAACACAAAAGAGCCAGCAGCTCCCAAGAAGTGAATGCACTTTTTCTTCCAACAGCCAGTGGCCCCAAATGCAATATTTCAGCTGTCGGTGCCATGTGGGATGGCAAATTGCAATAATGCTTTCTAGGACATCCACGTTGCAGACTTGTTTGTGGCACACAGCTACGCTACAACTTAGCCAACTTGTAAATTAGGAATCATGGTTTTACCCTTGCTGGTGACACCCTCCCACCTTGTGATGGATGTGTCTTTGCACTAGAAAAACACAAGCTACAAATGAATAGCTTGAAAATAAATTCTTAATAGGGAGTTGAAAAATTGTTTTAGCTTTTTTAATACAGTCTGTATATTAAAGAAAATAGACTCTGACTAAGGTGAACTGCTGAGGAAGCTACATAAGCAAGATAACAAAGCTCAGGAACTGAATGAATGAGAGGGTCCCATATGGCCATGGCACTTACATATCTGATGGCCAAAACTGGCCAAATCAGACAAGTCTTCACATACTGAGCTCTGAGCTACCCAGTGTTTGCTGTGGCATTAAAACAAAATTGTAAAACTGGAAATACAGAGCCGGGAAAGGAACTTCATTTCATCTTCTCAGATTCTTAATTCTCACAGTCTGGTGCTGCTTAGCCTTGGCAGATGGCGTAAAGCAGGATGCATCCCAAGGAGGAACTCACTCACTGGGGATCAATTGTGCGAAGGCACACCTGCCTTTGAAAATAGCCTAACCTGTTAAGTGCTTAGAACCATGTTAAACTTCAGTCTGGGGCACAAAAAGAGGTGTTTGATTGTGTTGTAGTGAAACTCATCACCCTTCCCACAGCCTGTCTACAGCTAATCACTGCACACTCTGATTTTTCATGGCATGATATAGGAAACCTGCTTGAGCTTCTGTCTGAAAGGAAGTGTTTCAGCACTTGTGGAAACTATTTTCTCAGACAAGACCGCTTGCTAAATTCAACCCACAAATATTTTCTGACTTCCTGAAGTGCCTTTCCTTTTGACCAGTTTACCACTGACCAAAATTTCTCTGCTCAGATATCCCAAACTGTCCCACAAGCAGCAAGAAGAAAGAATGAGCTGAAGTTCAAACCTGTCTCTGCAAATACTCTCTCTCGGGAGGGAGGGAAACTGGCAACTGTGTTGGACCTGCCAGAAAGCCACCTGAAAAAAAAACACAGCTAAAAAGACAAGTGGGGTTAGAGCTGGCTCTGGGGAACAGCTTGATCTTTTCCAAGAATTTTTGCCAATATTGCCAGCAGGAGGAATGAGCACCAAATACAACAGGACATTTCAGTAAAGAGAGGGATGGTGATGGCAGCCTGAAAGTCTGTTGGTTCTTCATTTACATTTCCTAAAGAAAATATTACTGATTTCAATCCAAATATATTTTTAGTAGTACAGGTGAGTTTTTCTCTCCAAAACACTGGAAGGAAAGGACATTAAAACATAAGCAATTATCTTGACTTCACATTGTAAAGTAGAAATCTATGCAAAACTGCAACCAGACAGGAAGGGAAATCTGCTATGAGATTGTTCACAACAAAATTTGCCCATTACAAGAGACAATCCTCGAGCAGAACAAAATCAGCAGAGAGCTCAGTGGAAATGGGGACTGATACAGGTGAATTCAAAGGCAGATCTTTACTTCACCATCCCCCTGCTAGGCCAGGAAAATGTTGGGAAGAAAAACTTCCAGCACAACTGACACTAATGAAATTTCTCTCTCTCATAACTCTTCTGGGCCACAGCAGCCTGGGCAGATCTTGTGGGCTGACACCAGTATGTCCATCCATAACTCTTCCCTGTGCCAAGGGTTTCTAATGCTCCTCCCTGGGTTTTGTAGCCCAGCTCTTCGAGCACTGGGGGACAGCCACCAGGATCTGCAAGTCAGGGCAGAGAGGCAGCATTCACGAGCCCCTGGGATGTGCAAACACACAGTGTGACCAGCAGGAAAAGCACATACAGAGCCCTTTGAACCTGTCATCCAGGGCCAGATCTAACATCACAGCTGTCTTCTTGGAGATGTGACCTAAAAGGTGCCATGAGTCCATGCTCTTGATTCCCCTGTGCACAAAGAGCAGAGATCCCCTGTTCTTTCTGCGTGTTCCGGTCGTGTTCTTTCTCACATCTTTGTAGAAAAGACGAAAGAATTTGATAAAAAGCAGGGCTCACAGTGAGAAGTGCTCTTGAGACCTTACCACACAGTGTCAGCAGGCCCAGCACAACCTCTGGCTTCTTCCAGGAATATCTGATTTTCTAATTTCCAGGAAAAAACCCTAATCCTGCATCCCCAGCTGAGACTGCTCATGAGACGAGACACTCCAGTTTTTGGATTGTTTTGCCTCACACGTGAAATACAATCAGACAGGACAATGAGGAGGCAGTGACCACTGTAAAATCTCTTTCCTTGGTGTTCAGCACCTCCGAGGCTTCACCTGATGGCCACTTGATAGAAGATGACAAATTATCGAGCAGACTACAGACTCCAAACTCTGTCTGTAACATTCTTTTGTCATTACAGCCATAGACATTTATCTCAAACATAAATAGGTGATACAAATGCAAGGAAATGTCAGGGACAACACAATGAAATCATCTGAAAAAAACCAGAGCTGCTGCAGCTGAATTTGGTGTAAAAAAAACCCCCAAAACAAACACTTTTCAAAGGAGCTGAAGTATCTGCTGCAAATTAAATGTGAGAGACAAGGGGAAAAGAACCAGAAAGAAATTAGTACAGACAAGAACCAACTCCTTCCAAGGGCCAAGAAACAAACCCCAATAAATCTCTGAGAAAGATTTACAGGAGGACTACTTAAAAATCTAAATGTTTGAAAACCTAGCTAAAATATACACAAATCAAGACATCATCCTGAAAATGTATTCATTTCATGTTTCAGTGCAGTTAATTTCCTGTCTTTTAAAGGAAAGAGTCTGTCTAAGAAAATGAGTGGTTCTGGGAGCAGAGACATGAAAGGAGTCTTTACATGCATTCCCTGCTGTCTAAGAAAGGATGAATCTGTTCTCCAGTCTTCGGTGGGAATATTAGTAGGATTTCACCTTTCAACTTAACAATCTATTTCTATCAGGTGTGTAGGGCCCTGTTATTTCTTCACCTGCTGCTCCACAATTAAATTTCACTGAGGTGGGTCAATTATCAAAGTTTTGGGCCTTTTCTACCTGGGAAAAAATTTGCAAGATTTCCCTAAAAAGCCTTTGGGAGGGCTGAAACTATTTCCAAATTAGCATTAAAACATAAAATGGAGTTGTAATGACTGTCCCCTTCTTTTCAATGATTTACTGCCAGTCTTTCAAGCAAGACATTTGTAAAAGCAATGGCCACACCACAAAGAAATCACAATGCTTGGTCATTTATCCATTTTTAAAAAATGAAATAGACAGCAGGTATGTGCTCCCAAACTTAGTCTATTAATAGTGCTGGATAAGACATCATGCAGTAGAAAGTGCACTGCTGCCAAAAACAACCAAGAGGAAAGCCAAGACATCAATTAAACCACTGGTTACTCCTGGTAGGGTTATTCTGATTTAAAGCAATCCTGTCAGAATGCATCTGCTATCATAACCAAGGCAAAGCAAATGAAGAAACACGGCTCAAAATCAGGCTCCCCATTCAGTTTGCTGCTTCAAGCGTCCTTGGAGCACTTGGAAATAGCTGGAGTCCAAAGAGAAAGCGGAAGTCCAAATAGGCAAGTGTAGAGTTTATCTATTGCAGGAGAAAATGACCTATTTTGCTGATTTCCTTCAAGAATGAAAGCAGATTTGACTTTGCATTGTTATTGGCAAATGACCTTTAAAAATAAAACACAAGTGACTTTTCCAAGTCATTTGCAGTCTCTACAAAGTGGAAAGATTTGAGATGAATGACTGCTAACAGGAGATTGGTTTGGGCACTAAGTAAACCTAAGTGGATGGAAAAAAACCCCAGCAAAATGAAAAGAAAAATGGATTATCAGAGAGCCTGACAGGAATAAGGCAATGCCAAGAAAACAAATGAAATGTAATAATGAAATCAAACTTTGTCTGTGATATTTCAGTCTATACCAAAACAAGGTTTGTTGTGCTTGGCAGTGGGCTGCCAGACAGGAGAAGTGTAGCTGTTTCTTTTTCCTCTGGTCTGGCCTTCATCGCAGCGTGAGGAGGAAGATGTGTTTCCTAGAAGTGTCTTATCTTCCAACCAAAGACAAATGCTGGAGGTCTTCAAACTTGCTGCCGACCAAAGTTCATTCCAAGTGCTCCCCCATTCCCTTAGCAGCACAGTGACAGCCTTGCAGGAGGCTGCTCTTGGCCATGAGGGGTGGGACGGTGCCTTAGCCAGCACGTGCACCCTGGTAGACCCAAAAAGCTCCATCCACCAGCAAGCAAACCAGAAGACTCCTCTCTCTGAGTACCACTAATGCCTGAGATGGTCACCTAAAAAAACCAGAGACTAGACAGGAATAAGGGAATAAAGGTAGGTATTTATTTGAAGGGCCTTCAAAGGTACACTCTGGGCAGGCCAAAAGTGACACCCAAGACTGGACCCCAAGTCACAAGTTCTTCACACTTTTGTAAGTTTGGTTCATTTTCATTTCAGGGTTAATTCTCCGATTAAAACTTCAGTTAATGATGTCATTTCCCCAAGCTTACCCCCTTTCTAAAGATGTTGGTTTGCACATTTTTGGGCCTAGGGCAGTCTGGGTGTCCTTGGAGAGAAGGCTTGGAGAGGCTTTGTTCTGTCTAACCAGCATAAGAGAACAGCAGCTAACAGGCTTCAAGAAACTTCAGAGTTACACACTAGGCAATACAGAATTTGAGAAATATAAAAGTTAAAACCTAAGGCATCCCCACACTGGCCAGTGCCAGCACAAGAAAGACCCTGCCATTTCAAAAATGCAGGCACTGCCACGACAGGGGCAAAGCCATCAGGCAGAAGCCAACCTGTAACCGGTTGCCTTCAGCTGGTTTGAGTCCATTTTTGCCTGGAGACACAAAAGGGCCACACAAGTTTGACCATGACAGCCTGCAAAGGCTTCCCAGTGTGAAGTACCCAGGAAAGGCTGGCCTTACAAGGAGCTGTGCCATAGATTTTCCTGGATGAGAGACAGAGATGCAGCAGAGACAGCTGAGAGCAGCCACAGGGCACAGGCTGGAGATAAGGGGCGTATTTTAAGTGCTGCACTGAAAATACATGACCTTGCTACTGCCAGGAAGGAAGTAGCCCCCTTCCCACCCCCCTCAAAGTCAATGGAACGATCTCAGACCTTGCTGGATCATCAAAATGAAGAAAGCAAAAAGGTTTAGCTGTATCCTTTCCTCTGCCACTTCAAGTGCAAGGATGCTGTGACAAGACACCCACTCTCAGAGGTTTTTAATCCTCCTATTTATTCTATCTGTGATTGCTTATATAATTATGTATAATATATATAGTTGTCTAATCCTTAGAGGGCATGTCAAGTCTATCTAAAACAGGCAGAGCAGCCACACTCTGTCTTTCAGGGATCACTTTTTTTTTTCCTGCAAAGAACAATCTATTGCCTTAGCAAAACAAATGCAGAAATCTGCATATCTCTAAATTTGTTCAAAGGAATGTTTTCATATTTTTTTCTTCTTTTCAAAATTTAGACTTGAAATACTTTCAGTGAGCACTGAGGCATTTGTCTTGCGTAAGTCAAGCTGCCATATTTTTAAATTATTTGTTGTATATTTATAAGGCAAACAGTTGTAGATCTTCCAGTTAATACTATGTTTATCAGCACAGAAGGGAATCCCCCAGCTCTGTGAAAATTTTGTTCTAAAGCAAATCTGAGCAACAGCACTGAGACATGTCTTCCTTTCCTCAGCTGAGGTGAGATGGACACCCTGAACCCAGAGCTTCCCAGTCCTGCTAAAGGTCCCAGGACAGCGATTCAGGCTGGCAAGAGATTTTTCATCCCTCTCAGTGCTCTGGACCTTGCAGTACAAAGCTCATGTGCTTCTTGATTCTTACCAAGGCTGGGATTGTGACCGTGGCTGGCACTGGTTGACAATTACAGCTGCTTACAGCACAAATGAGATTTTGCTTTTGCTGTTTGAAACAACTCAGCTGAGACATCAGTTGTTCTCCAGCAATGCTGAGGAGAGGTAATGCACTCCTCATTACATACACAAGGAGGGCTCTCACACCACCCTTTCACATTCGCCAGAATTACGTGGTTTTGACCTAATGTGTTACAATTAGACACTAATAACACTTCAGGGACTGACACAGTTAGTTAGACTCATTTAACCTCTGTTATAGCCGTACTCTTCCCTTTCATCCCAAAGGCACTCCGTAAGACAACCCAGTGTATCTGTTTGTGCAATTGGTTTACAAAATAAAACTGGAAAAGTACATCTTTCAAACGTGATTCTGCTCAGAGAAAGGAGGGTGTTTTGTTTGTCTTTGTAATAAAACAAGACAAATGGTTTTGTGCATGCCGGACCCCACAAGCAAAAGCTAAGAAAAGCCAAAGATGTTCTCTGAGCTTCAGAAAAGCTTGAAATTAAACCAAAGTTCAGCAGATATTTGCAATGGTTTCAGGAAAGAAAGAGAGTTCTGGCATTATTCAGGAAAATGGAATCTAACTAGAAATATTTTTTCCCATCTTGGCACAAACCTACCTGGTTTTCAGCTGATTTTGTGAAGACAGGCGGGAAAAGTTGTGATTTGAAAAACGACTTTGTTTATTCTTATCCAGGAATTTTGATACATCCCTAGCTATTGGATTACACTCTGCAGTGGAAAACAAAGCATGATATGTGTTCTGAAGCCCATGGAAATGGGCACCAGAAATGGAACTGCTCATGGTTTAGCTTTGCTGGTTTCTTTCTTGATACATCACGTACTCTAACTCAGGATTTAATCTTTTGTCTAACTCCAAGATGTGGTATTGATCAACATATCCTACTGGCATGAAGCTCTCTGAAGATCTTGGACATGACCACAAACAAATTCCATGCGTATTTTGCAGCAATTTGCAAAATTAATTTAAAATCAAATTCAAGAAAGACTCTGGATTTTGGGTGTGAACTAGGTGAGGCATCTGAACATCCAGTGGCTTGCATTCATATCACAGTAGGGTTGGCTGCAGAGTGTCACTCTAAATCAGTTTGTACCTTCACTTGTTATTGTATTCTGAGCATAACTTGCATGGGAAAATATTCTCATAATGGTTGCAAACTGACATTTTGCTACAGAAAACAAAAGCCACAGCCATTTCAGGGGGCTGTGTCCGCCTGAAGTCAAGGACAGCTTTTCCAGTGAGACTGTCAGAAAGAAGAGGAGCATCCTGTAAATCCTCAGAACACAGGCAGTACAAACAAATGCCAGCCAAACCCAGAGAGGTCAGAGCAATGAGCATCTTGGAGTGCTGTCCAGTCAGACTTAAGGCAGTGAGGTGAGAGTAAGAGCTATGCTCATGGGATGCTGTAAGTCTTCTTTGGGAATGATGACACTCAGAAGGAATTTTTGACTTGCAGTCAGTCAGAAAAGCAGCCCAAATATCCTGGAAGGCACTTGATTCGAGAAGATGTGTGTGCAAGCTTTGAAAAATTTTGCAACATTGGGCTACACCTTATTTTGATGGTATAGGACACATCAGGTGATGTAAGAGAGGGCAGGAGGCAGAAGAGAACTTGTCCATGATGTCCAGAAGTGCAGAGGATAAATGATGTATAAACTTGGTGCTGCATACAAGGAAATGTGCCCCGTGAACAGACATCAGATGAGGTTATGAGTGCCTGCACTAAGGAAAAGTCTTTAGACAAAACAACCCCATCAATTGCAACACAGGGCAAGGCAAGGGATTTGCCATCCAAACTTTTAAAAGAAACAGGCATGTTTTATGTGGTTGGTTTTAAATATCTCTGGAGCTATGACACACTAAATCACAGCAGTACTGGTGTAAGTCTTCATCTAGATTTTGGTTAACTAAGAAAAAGAATATTCTCTAATCCTCCAGAGAACATGTTCTTTGCTGATCTGATAAAGGAAGGCAACTTTCGTATCACGTGCTTCAGGTCACTCACAAGTGAAAATTGCATTTTAGAGAAGCTGAGAGCAAGGTAAAAAAGTGACAACAGTCTTGCAAAGTGTGCATTTAAGATCTTTTCTGCAGCAGAAGCACTAAGTGGAAACATTAGGTTAGGTTCTGATTCCTGATCAAAGGATTATGGAATTTAAACTATGTTACATCAAATCTCCTGTAGAGAGAGGAGGGGGATAAAAACACAAGTAATCGCTTCTGATTGCACATGCTTCTCTTTCCCTTTGGCTTGATTCCTTACATCCATGATGTTTAAGAGATTACATTGTTCATGTATCTTTCAATCCTCCACTAATAGATATTAACTCACTAATTGATCTCGCTGAGCAGCTGATGTTTCCAGGATTTTATATCCCTACAGTTTCTGTGAAGATTGGCATCTGGCTGGAGGAATGCAGTCCAGAGAGTGTTCTTGCTCTCTGCTACGACTGTGCCTGGCAGCAGCTGGCAACCTGTCAGCTGGCTGGCTAACGAGCATGGATGTCATTTGTCACTACCTACAGGCATCATCGATGGCAGAACAGAAACTGTCCACAAAGGAAGCAGGACAGGAACCAGATTTATGGAGGAAACGAGTTTTAATTAGTTCTTCTGCTTATTGAACACCTTGCTTCATAGGACATTGACATCCTTGTGGTGTGTCCTGTCTCCTGAGGCAGCGCCAGTCAGAAAAAAAGGAATAAGCGAAATGATAAGAGACAGGGAGTGTAAATGTGAATTTGTGATCCCCAGCTCTCCTGACCAGTTCCTGAAGGGTGGGTGATGGCCCACTGGTGAGGAAATAAGGAAAGAGCTAGCACCTATTTGTTTTTCAAAGCACTGGTTTCCCTTGAAAGAATGAAAGTATATCATTTAAATGAGGACTGTACAGAGGACAGATTTTATTTGCTTGGGTTTTTTTTTCCTTGAGCGATATGTTTAGGATGTGACTTTTTAATAGCTTATTTATTGTAATGAGAGCTCTGATGACCAGATATTTGCATGGGCAGGAATTTTGATGCTTGCCCGGAATGGAACAGATTGGAGGAGTCTCATAGCAGCATAATTGCCCTTACAGGGCAGAGATTTCACAGTTCATTTGTCCATGGTCTCAGTGGCAAAACTGGGAAAAAAATACAGTCATAAGTAATCAACCTGTAAATGTGCCAACCATGGGTCAAAACAGGGGACAGAGCAAATTTACAGGAGGGATTCAAGAACATGTGAAATAGCCAGGAGTGATTTTTTTTTTTCAGTGCAAGCAGACACCATTTTAAAAATATTTTTGACTCAGTGAAACACTTGCTTTCTAACAAAAGCTTTGGTGAGAGTGATCAGAAAAACCAGCTGTGTTTAGCTGTGATCCACTCCATCATCTGATTTAGAAGGATGCTTTGTGCCTCATGTCCCTTCTCTCTTTAAAGCACCCTCAGTCAGAGATTTCCTCCCATGTGATCCCATGCTATACCTCAGGAAGAAAAGGGACAAAGGTACTCCTCAGCCTGTGAATCAGATGTGCCTTGACCCTGGAGCCTGGTTGAAACTCTTGCATTCAGATCATGAAATAATTTCCCCCTTAACAGGCTGGGTGAATCCAAACTGGCTTTTGGGGTAGCAGGGAACCCTTTACCAGTCCATGTCACTGTATCATAACACAGGACAGGAATTCTTTTAGTGAGGATCCCTTTATAAAGTTCAGGAGGCCATCAGAGCAAGTAAGCACCAGCCCTAGCACCACCACTTACTCAGTCTACACAGCATCAAACAAAAACAATGTTTGTTTGGCTTTTCTTTTTCTCCTCTGTGGAAATCCAAAATGTGTGGGTCCAGTGTGGGAGGAATACACACAGTATCTGTTTCTTTTCGTGGATGAACCAGAAGATACCATATCTTTGAGAAATTGACAGTAACCTCCCTTGCTTCATTTGCCTATCATTTTGTGGTTTGGGTTTTTCCCCCCTAAGTGCCAGAACATTCATTTTGCCCAAGGGAAGTAACACCACTTTGGTCTCTCTTAGGAAGAAAGGTGCATCTGGTGTCACACAAAGAAGCTTTTGACCTTTGCCCATGCAGGTCCAGCAAGCAAATAATGGCTTAATAATCCACAGTGCCCCACAACCCTTGCTGAGGAGCAAACACTACTGCCCTGACAACCAGGTACAGCTGATGCCCAGAATCGTTGCAAGGCCACCGATCAAGGAGCAGAATTTAATTCCCGGGGGGCTGAGGGAAGGCTCCAGTGAGAAGCAATATCCCATGCAATCCTGGCTGTGTGCCATGCAAAATCAAGCAGTGCTAGAAGCCAGAGCAGTCTCTGACAGGCACGGCACAGCAAGGATGCCCAAAGCGGTGCAACCAAGCAACCTCTCTACAGCAGAGTCACCTGGGCACCTCACCAACCCTTGGGTGCACAACTGCTTGGAACCTTTGAAATGGAAATGCAAATGCCAGCCATCTGTCGGCAACTCCTTCAGTGAGGCAGAGCAGAGGGGTTCATTAAATCAGAAAGGGCTTAAAAAAATAAACCCACCAACAGCCTAATACTGCGCTAGATCAAAATAGATAGTGATCTCAAAACACACAGGGAAGATTAATGAGTCGCACACAAACCAGGGAGGAGGCAGGGAACCAGAAAGGAGGCAGAGGAGATGGATGCCAGATGGATGCCAGAGCCACAGTGTGAGCAGAGCTCTCGGTGCAGTGCAGATGGCTCAGGTGGGCACCCCAGTGATCCACAGGGAAGATGGGAAGGGACCTGGACAGTCTCTGGCTTTGCCACAGGGCAGACAAACCAGAGAACTGCAGTAGAAACCTGCCAGACAGAGACAAGGAGATCCTGGGGCCTGGTGATGATGCAGGAACAACCCAAGTGTTTACACACATCCCTGCTCCATGGCTGTGGGGCAGCAGCAGGGACAGCTGCAAACAGCAAGCTCTTGCCCCAGGTGTTGAGAAGGCAGCTGCCCGTGCTCTTACACCTTACCAGGTATGAAAGGTGCTCTGTTCTGGCCAGGGCACAGGGAAGAGACCTCCAAAGTCCTTCATCCCAGCTCCTTCTTGGAGCAGCAATATCCCCAAACACTGGGGGAGAGAGGCCATGGCTTTGTCTATGGCATCGTGGCAACTGCCAAAGGTGGAACATCCTTAGGCCTCTGGTCACCTCTTACACAAAAACCCAAAAATAAATGAGATTTCCCTGGAGTCTTTTTAAAGGTAAACCTTCAGTGTCCTGAAACTTGCTCTGCTGCATATTTTGGAGGAGATGGCAGGGGGGTTTGTGAGTTCTGATACACATTTGAAGTCGGGGATATAGTACGCATATTTAGTTATGGATTTACATCTCTACACTTGAAAATCTTCCCAGGCCTGCTAGGCACTGTGGCTGAGCTGGCACCCTCATGCAGTATTCGAGTTTGCAAACTGTGAGGGGAAACTGGAACTGAAACCAAACCAAGTTATATTTGGGAGCACTTTGGTTAAGTGTAAGAAAGGTCTGGAAGGACAGTTGAGACACCAGCCTTCATAAGGGGCAGTGTGGAAACTCATCTCACCCTGTTTCAGCTTTAGTTCATGGTGTGACTTCCTTCTGGTTGATGAAGTCTGAGTGCACTCACTGCCAAGGGGTTTTAGATTCACCCCTTGTATGAATTAGCACAGTTACAGGGCCCTGCAGCATGAAACCCATCTATGTAAGGCATATTCACAATATCCATATTAAAAATCCAATGTATTAGTAACATTTAGATAAATAAAATTTGCCAATGTGACAGAAGTTCCAACAAATTCTTCTCGTCCAAGATGTCACTAAAGGGGAGAACTGGCAGGAGGAAGAGGGGAAGCTTTTAGGAAGGCAAAAAGCACAATGGCAAGGGTGGGTCCTACCACACTGAACTGTGCTGTATTCAAGTTTCCGCTCTGCTCTCACAGATTTTCCAAAGGTCAAAAACTACCTGATCATGACTGAAAACAAATAGAGGGAGATGGAAATACAGTGTCTGCAAATAATAGTAAAGATAAGGCAACAGGACGTAATGAACATAATAAATCAAGGGAACAGGAAAAATGCTTTGAATTTTATATTAAAGAACACTTCTCTTTGCATTGAAGGACAGGCTTTAAACTGGCTTAAGCAGACAGTGCCCTAACTCTGATTCACACCAGCCCTGGGTTTAGGGAACCAGCCCAGTCAGTGTTGTTAGCACTTCACTGAAGGCTCAAACAAATCTGCCTTAGGCAGAAAAGATGCCCGTGGCACCCAGTCCCTCAGAGGAGTCACTCGAACCCACAATTTACTCCCAAAAAGCCGAGACTGGGAGCACCCAACGTGACTGTCAGGGGGGCAGCCTGACCTTGGCCCTGCCTTCTCCCCTGGGGAGCAGGGAAAGTGAAACAAGCTATGAGGTGACATCTCCACTTTTGTTATTTCCGTGTGCCTGCATTTAACACAGTAAGACCCAAGCTGGTGCTTGAGATCTCCAAGCACGACTGCAATGTAAATAATGAATTAGCATAACAATGCAGATTGCAGGGAGTGCTTTAGGCTCCAGTCAGTTAATATGGCAAATGTGAATTTTTCGTAAGAGCATAACAATCCTACGGGTCTATAATATCCTTTCCTCACTTCTTTTTTGCCAAAAAGGTATGAGTATCTACAAATCATTTTCAATCATCATCACTTTCTGAAGGATTTTTTATTACCTCTAGTCATGACTCATAAGAGTGGGAAACAAATTACTCCTGCTCCAAGTATAAACAGTGACGGTTCAGAATGCCTTCAGTTTCTGTCTCCTGAACTATCTGCCTCTCAATCAGTTGGAGGATATCAGAACATATTTACTCTGAAGAGTAACAGATGTTTTCATCTTAAGTTAAATTTAAACTCAGCATCAATCTCCCAGAGAGAAATGAGATAACACAGGATTTCTCTCAGACTTTTAGATATACTGAACTAAACCCTGCCTAGAACAGCTCAGAGCTAAGACTTGGCTATACCTTGCCAGTTTAACTAAATCTGTATCACTATAGCTAAGGAAGTTTTCCTGTCTGACCATTCAGGACCACTCTGGCAGTCACCCTCTCACCACCCCAGACTTTCACTGCTGGGACTGAAGCTGATTTAGGATTTGCTCTGTATTTAAGGAAGATCCCCCTGAGCCTGAGAATAGTCCAATTTTGTATTCCTAAAGTATTACAGTTGGGAATTTTGTAGCAAAGGCTATAAGAGCAAAACCATCTGAGCACTGAAACTGCACAGAAAAAGTGTGCTTTCTTGCTTCTTGTCCAGCAGTTTTCTACTTCACAGCGTTTTTTGGAAGCACCCTATGGTATCCCTACTGCCAGGGTAACAGGGGCAAAAACTGCCAAAGTTTACGTGGACAAGACTTTCTGCTCTAGGATAAATTTAGCATTCCTGGCACAGCACAAACAGAAGCAGCACCAGGGTGGAGGGTGGGGAAGATGTGGAAGCACAGAGCAGAGCTCCCTGTACTGCATCCCCTGAGCCAGCTGATGAAGTAGCAAATTTGGTGTGGAAAGTCAGACTTTGGAGATCCATTCTTCAGGCTTTGCTCAGCACTTGGGCCCCAGGTGTAGCATTGCTTCCTCACTTTTCCTCCACTTCACTTCTCTTCAGCCTGCAATGTCCTCAGGCCGGCGCAGTGTCTCCTGAAGGCTCCTACAAGCTAACCCAGTGCTCCTCAAGGTGAGGAAAAACCTGCTCCTCTTCCCATGTGGACAAGCCTTGGCTCAGCAAGTGTCCTGACTAACCCAAGAGGCTTTGTCTGAAGTAAGAGAATTGAGAAGGTGTGTTGGGACATTTCAGGCACTGAATTTATCCCCAGACCATGCTGTGTTTACCTCAATCCTCACAGTGATGGGGGCAGACTGGAAGAAATGGGTGAGCCCAGGATATCAATACCTGATTCTGGGATAAGGGATGTTAGCAGGGATAGGCAGGCCAGGCAAGCTGGAGGTATCACTCTCTATAGAAGGGAGAGGTTAGACTGCACAGTCCTTGAAAGTAGTGATGATGTGTGAAAGAGGATTAGGGGGGTGGAAAACACAGGAAATGTGGTGGATGTCTACCACCAATACTCCAGTCAGGACAGGTTAACTCCCTGATGAGTTATTCCATAGGCAATTAGGAGAAATTCCTGGATCAGCAGCTTTCAGCTTGCCAGGCATCAACTGGGAATACCATGCTGCTGTGATGAACAGGTCTTGGAAATTCTTGATATTTGTAGGAGATAGTTTCTTGTCACAAGTACTCAGCCAGCTAGGAAAGAGGACCCCTAGAGTTGCTTCTTGTGAATAGAGAAGGACTCATGGGGCATGTGATAGTAGGTGGCTGGCTGGGCCACAAGGATCATAAAATTATTAAGCTGAAAATTTTCACTGTAATGAGGAAAAAAAAAGGGCCATCAGAGTTGCCACCCTGGACTTCAGGAGATCAAACCTTAATGTATAAATAAAGAGATGAACTGTGATACTTGCTCCTGGATGAGTTTTATGGATAAGAATACCTTGTCTGACCTCACGTAAGCCACAGCCGATCCTATGGACCACGACGAATGTCCATGTGTCTAGCAAGGCCTCCTGACTTCTGGTCAGAGCTGTTTACCTGTGACACACCTCACTGTTTGTCGTCTTTGCCACCCTCCAGGCAGTGAGCAAGGATAATGTCACTCGGCTCAGGTAACCAGCAGCCAGGATTCAAGTTGCTGGCTGAACACCCACTCACAAATGACTTGCCCGGATCATTTAGAAAATAAATTAATTCAGCAAACAAACAAGGCAGATTCACTCCTGCAGAAGGAACCTGTCTGCCCTGGAAGGGACTAATTGGCCAGTAACATTATTTCTGAAGCACACCCCTCCAAAATCTACAGAAAAATGCAGTCTGCTTCAGTTTCAAGGCAGGTTGAACATTTTGTTCCTACTGTTGTCTCAACATCGCATGTGCTTCCAAAGCTTTGTAAAAAAAAAAAGCTGAAGGATATGGCTGGGAGTTACTGTGTCTCAGTTCAGCTGGTTTTTGCAAATGTTTTCTGAGCTAACACCATTAAGAGCAGTTACTGAGGCCACACAGAGGTCCTTAATTCACAGCATCCATTACAGAGCAGGAAATTCAACCTTGCACTGTTTGGGTGACACGTCCACACTTCTTCCTAGCAGGAAACAAAACCTGAGCCCACTACCACTCCAAAGCAAGCACACAGAGCTTTGGGCAGCTGGCAACCCTGAACCACCAGGGCTTTGCAAAGACTACTTCAATTTTTTATTTCAGAAATACTGAGCAAGAGGCCAATTTGTGACCTATTCTTCCTTTCATTTCACAAATAACTCCAGCTGCTATTCTGTGCATCGGTCCTGTCTGCCTTTTCCACTCTGAAACCTCTTGCAGTGTTTGCTTTTGGTTCCTGGTGCTCTGCAGCTGGGAGTGCTCTCACAGGGACAGTTTAGGCTGGGGATGGTCTCTGTCACTAAAGCAAATCCCCCTGTTTTCAGCATTTCTTCCTGACTGTGCCAGGCTGTTGTTAGGAAGGGGATGGTCAAAATTCGGACACAAAACTTCAGAGCGAGATGATGAAGTCGCTCTTCTACTGTGAGCTCACGGCTGGTTTGGCTCCACACTTCTGTGTTTCCAGTGGGCTTGGGAAATAAGCAGCTTCACATTCCAGGTGGAGGGAGCACAGTTCCCACTGCAATATCCTGACTGCAGTAGGGGATTTGCTCTCATTGGTCACAGCCTGGGTTTCTGTCACTGCAAACTCCTCAAAACACCTACAGGTCAGAGCAGAGAGACACCGGGTGCACGCCTCATCTTCAGCAGCTTGGAAAATTTCTGTGGCCCTACCCATGGTACGAGGATTTGCAAGGAATTTGGGGATTGACATGCTCCTGAAAATCTTGTCAGTTCCACTGAGGGATTGGTTACATAATTCAGATAAATGCCAAGCTCCCTTCTCTGCATTTTCAGGATTAAATGTGTCTGTTCAGTCACAACAATTGTTTCTGTATTTTTCCTTCAAGCTAATTGTTTCAAGTAAAGAAATCACCTGTTATCAAAGCAAAAAATCTTATTTTACCCATGAAAGTATAATTTCAATTTTCCATTTGCCAGTTTTCCTTCTTTTATGGCTTTAAAATCTTCCACCCTGGGGGGGAAAAACATTTCACACAGCACTGGAAGGAACACCTGTGATTTCTTAACTGTGTTCAACGATGCTAGGGTAAGATGAAAATTTTCGTCACAAAAATTGCACTGCTTTTGGGGTAGGTTGGAGATATTCTGTTTTAGATCAAGTATCTGGGAGGACAATAAACAAATAAATGGTAAAGCTTTATTGCAGTCACTGTGCAGCTACAGAAAGCATCACAGCCCCTCTCGCAATACCAGAGTGCAAAGATGCCTGTGAATGGCACATTCTGGGCTGCTTTCAGCATGAAAAGCTAACATTTCTGGTTTGCAGAGTCTCCCTGGAGACTCTGTGATGGAAGGGCCCTCGCCAGACGGCATTCCCATGTGCCCTGGATGTGCTGTGCCTGGCTCAGCCAGAGGACAATGGAAGAGCTTGCTGCTACACAGCTGGGTGAACTTGCCCTTATCTAAAAGAAGTTCTCATGGCAACATGCATTCTGTTTGATAGGAGATGATGAATGGAGCTGTTCTCCTGTAAGAAAATTGAATAATAGCTCAAATGGCTGAGCTGATGGAACCTCTCCATGGATGGGGTCTGCACTGAGCCCTTGTCAGAGACCAGCTCAGTGCCACACGGGTGGGGGTTCCCAGTGTCCAAAGGGACACAGCATCATCTCCCCCATCCTCTCCTTTGCAGTTAAAATTTTAAATTATACTTCAATTATACTTCCCAGCACCTGAGTGCCTTTCTGACTGGGAGCATAATGAAGCAGCACCTCCTGGTGCATAGCAACATGCACGTTCCTTGTGGGCACATCAGGATGCTGCAGTCCTGGCTGGCTGCAAGCTCAGCCCTCACCAAGAAACCAACTCTTCTCCTGGAGAGGTTGTCTTCTACCTCCATGCCTTCCATGCTCTGGCAAAGCAGACTCCAAATTAATAGATAAAAATAATGTATTTAAAAAAAAAAAAAGTATGATTAATGTCTTCAGGATTTTTTTTTTTTTTTTGTAAAGTATCTCTGGAAACCAAGAGAAAGTTGCCTTGGCAACATTGTTTTCCATTCCTCCTTTGCTCACTGTTTTCTTGTGTGCCTGTTTCTCTAGCTTACATTTCTGACAGTACACACAATAAATGCAGCTCTGGGAAGGAAATCAGCATTCAGCCAAAAAAAGGCCTTTCTTCCTTCTCACACCACCAGGGTGGAACAGTCCCATCTATGATTACCAGCAGTCAATTACAAAAGTGAGTTTAGAAATTTTCAATGCTGAAAAGACTTTATATTCATACAAAAAAACGTTCTGAATAGCTTCTGTAGGACAGACAACCCAGATTAAGTGGGAGGGGTAAGCACTGCTCTGAGCCTTTTTTTGACTGAGTATGAGCCCAAAAGGAGCTATTACCTCTATGTAAATGCCAATTTTCATTAAGCAAACAGAAAGTAGTGTAGCAGCTATGAGGTAACTGGGATATAATTCAAGCTGACAGCTTTGAAATCTCTTCCCTTTGGTCAGATCTCATTGAATTTGGCAAGTGGATTCAAGAGCTGTGAACTTGCAGGTGAAAAGGAAGAAAAAAGTCATTATGTCCTCTTGCTTTCCCCCACCAAAAACTATAGTAAAACTATAAAATAATGTTTGGAAAGACCAATCATCCCTATTCAAGTTTCTTGAACTTCCTGTATGTGTCATGAAAAAATGCTTTAATAATATATAAAAGTAAAAATTATAACTTAAATGTGACTAGAATACTTCTCAAAATCCATTCTTTGCACAGTGTTTTCTTCTCCATCACACCTCATGGAATGCATTGGCTTCCAGCTAATTCAAAATTAGTATTTATGACCATAGCACTATATTTTTACCACATTTACACAGGTGTTTTAGTTAAAAGGTCCACTTTGTCTTCTTCTCAACAACTCTCTCATCTGTAAGTTTGCAATCCACTCACCCTGCTAGCTGAGGTGCAGAGGAGCTTCAGGAGGACAGATCTCAGTGTCACAAATGCTGGGTCCCTTCCAAGACTTTGGCCAAACCACCTGAGCTTCACAATATGGGGACAAGCTATTTGCACAAAGCTTAGAGCTGCTCCAAGGCTCTGTGCAGCTGAAACGTCTCCCAGGTTCATGTCTTTCCAAGTCAGGAGATGGATTGCCTTTAACAGCTTCAGTGCTTTATCCTTCTCCCCTTGATGTAGCCCACGTTTCAGAGTTCAAAAACATTTATTGCTTTCTGTAATTACTTACCAAGAGGCAACTGACAGTGCGTTGACATAATTTTGCCAGAATTAAAACCTTTAGATTTTCTGAGAAAACACTTAAAACCTTAGTTATTGCTTCGAGATTACCCAGACTGCCAAATATCCCAGGGTTTCATATATCTAAAACTCTATTTTATACAAAGTTTAAGGTGTTGAGTTTCTTTGCCTTGAAATTTTCCAATACCTTCATGTGACCTTGCCTCGGGGAAAGAAAAAGAAACAGAAAGTTAATTCAAAACAGCCTCAGTCAGCACAGATATGTTCATTTCCCTGCTTCCTTTAGCATTGACAGGTCTGGCAAAGTCCTCCATCAGAGCAAATAGAGTCATCACAGGATCTCATTTGTGATGTATGGCTCCAGACTTACTGTTAGGAGCAGATCATCTGAGTGTTTCTGTCTCAAGAGAGAGAGCTCGTGCTTCTCCTGTGATGGGCTTGGCTATTACAGCAGCAAGTTGCAGCCCGAGGTGGGGACAGACTGATGGATGCAGGTCTGGAGCCCAGCTCCCTCCTGAGAGCAGCAATTCTCTCTTGCAGTACTTGGGTCCCACCGACTGCTCGATGGGAAATTCCCCTCAGAGGTAAGCACAGCCTCTTAGGTTAAACTCTGACAACGCTAGGGGCCATTTGCCTTCAAGAAAGGCAGGATTTTGCATGTCGTGGCCTATCTAAGACAGATCAACCTAGCAAGACAGGACCTTAGCCAGACCAGTAACAAGAAAGACCACAGGGATGCACGTGTAGGTGGACAAGAGCAGATTCAAAACATGATGGAGGAAAAAAGTGGTGCTGGACAGGAAAAACACATGGAGCCTGATGCCTGGTTTCACATTCACCTTGCTGTGCCGCACCCTCTGACAATCCCTGGGGGACACTGGCTTTGACAGCTTTAACAGAGGCCCTGCAACCACAAATCACCCTCATTTTCCAGACAGTAGAGATGATGATCATCCTGAGAAACGCCTGTGGACCAGTAGACCCTCCCAGCACCCATTGCTCCTACTGGGGTGCAGACGTCCCGTTCCCGAGTGCCACTGGGCTGGTGAGTTACCAGATGACTTGTGAACACTCAAGATTTCTACCTCACTGCTTCACTGCTCAGATTAATTGGCACTTTTGGAGCTGTTTGCCATGAGAGTTTTGTTGTCCCTGTTTCACCGTCAGCATTGCCTTCCTCACACTTTCAAATTACAGCCCCAAAATCTTCCACAATAGATGGTATAAACACATCCTGAGCAACAATGGTGGTTCAGCTTTCAATTAACATTCCTCACTATCCCAAAGCTGGCAGGGAGTCTGCAGAAAGTCTTTGGTCTTTGGAATGGGTCCCTGTGTTTTATTTGCAGAATATCTGTGGATACTTCTGGTTGGCTTTGCAAAGCTCAAGGAGTAGATGTGGATGACTCAGAAGATATTCAGCCCTCTGAGGAGCCCTGTGGGTCACAAATAAAATGGGTGTAGTGGGACATCAGAAGTGCCTGCCTTGGCACAGTCAAGTATTAAGTGATTTGCACTGAAAAACTGGGGTTTCGGTTAAGTGGTGTTTTGCAAAAAAAAAGTCTGTTTTTTAGCTAAACGCATCGAGTCTTCAACCAAAGCCAAAGTCTAATATCTGAAAGCTAAAAGAGAGCCAAAAACCGGTAATAAAACATTGAGACTTGTTTTGGACCGATTGTACGATGACTTCATTTTAGACCAAGACCTCCCGAATCCCAAGAGGAAGGCAATTTGAATGGCTTACCCACTCAGAGTATAACAAACTGGGATGTTTTATACCTCCCTCAGCAAGATTTTCTGCTTGAACAGGGCTTCCACTTCCAGCTGTACCCACTCAGGAGCCTTACGGGAGAAAGCACTGATGGGGTTTTTCATATATTCAAAGGCATCCTCGTGATCTCCCATGAGTTTCTTTCCACTTCCTTCCTCTGAAGGTACAGACACCAAGTCATCGTGAAGACTCATCTTTCCCTCATGAGAAAATCAGCTTTATCACCAGCCTTGTGGAGACCCCTGCTCCTCACGCTTTTACCTCAGGATCTTTGGTGACTGCGATGCCAACACTCCCAAAGTTTCGAGAAGTGCTCACTGACATCATCTGCAAGACTGGCAAACCTGTGTGCTCAAAAGCAGAACCAGAGTCCGAGGAGAGCTGAGGATCCATCACACCGTCATGGATGTTTCCAGAATTAACATCCTGGTTGTTGGAGTCTTTCCCATAGATGTTTCTGATCCCATTCACCTTCAAGAGTCATTAATTCTCTTCCTTTAGGAATGAAATTACAACAGTACCCAAAAGCGCTGAAAAATGCATGTGTATGAAGCACCTTTTTTTTTTTTCCTATTTCTCCACTGACCCCAGAAGCAAAAAACAGAGGCTATGAAAATGAGATTGGGCTGCTCACTCAAGGAACCATAAGCCATAGTCATGAGAAGGCTGCCCTGTACAAATTAGAAGCTGTCATTATGTGTCTCAGTCAGCTCAGATCTGCTTTCCCTGAAGTATGAACACCCATTCCAATTAATTTCCCAGCTTGTGCAGCAGATGAAAACCCTAAATCAAGGCAAGTGACTCTTAGCTCTTTGTATTGGATGTCTTTGCAACTTGATGGACCATAGCAAGAACTGGAGTGACTGCAAAATACATCTAGAACAAAAAATAAGCTTTCATGTGATGGGATTTATTATTCAATTTAGGTTATTTTCCATTTAGGTTGAAAAATTATTTGTTAGTTATGCAGTCATTTAGTCATAGCCCTCAGGAACTGAGATAATTTTGAGCCTCTTAAAAGTCACAATTACCTTTTGTGAGTGTAATTTTACGTGCTCCAATATCAGTGCTGATCACTGTGCTATAAGAGGACATTTTTGTTGTCCCACTGCTCCTCCTGGAAAAAAAGCCCTCGGACATTACAGAGTAAAAGAATCCCAGGATGGGTCAGGTTGGAAGGGATCACAGTGGATCACCTGGTCCAACCTCCCCGCTCAAGCAGGGTCATCCCAGAGCACATGGCACAGGATGGTGTCCAAATGGTTCTTGAATATCCCCAGTGAGGGAGACCCCACACCTTCTCTGGGCAATCTGTCCCAGTGCTCGAGCACTGCACAGGGAAGAAGTTCTTCCTCATGATCAGGTGGAACTATCATTAAGGCAAAAGTTCCCATTGGATAGCACCACGGATGCTGTAGATTAACTTCCGGGACCACATTTTCAACCTTTCTGTCAAAGCAGTTCAGATTTTGTACTTTCAAATGCTTACAGCTTGTTGTGTGAGAACAAGGCAAAGAGGGAGGAAAGGCCTGAATCGATCAAAAAAGGTATTATTTTGCAATGTTTGAAACACATCCACTTAAACAAAAACCCAGGATCAAGCAGTAAGGTTTCTGCGTGTTTTACACCAATTTTAATGAAATCACTAACATTTTTCATTCGCTGTCACAAAACTGACTCCAAATTTCACCAAGGAGCAACACCTTGTCCCGATCACTGGGCCCTAAAACTGCACATGCAGAGTGTTTGGTTACATAACTGGGGACTTTGAGCTAAACCTTATCGTCAGTTTTTGGGGCTGACCTTTCTCAAAACAAGTCTGAAATTAAACAGCTGCAGAAAAAAAGAATAAAACCTCCTGGAGAAGTGAACAGTCACCCCCCTATCCATCGTGGTGGCCAAGCAGCACAGGAAAGCACTGCAAGCTGCATTTTAGCAGTCAGGGAAGAGGCAGAGGAGACTACTACACCCTGAACACCGTGAGGAAATCAGAGATGGCAAACTCAAGACAAACCTACTTAATTCAAAATGACACTATGGGAAAAAAAATTAGTTCAAAGACTAGAGAGGCCTGTTGGGAACTGGGAACAAGTTTGCAAAATTATTTTAAACAATGAGATTTCGTGCTTTTTAAAGGCTTCTCTAAAAGGAGTTGACGCTTTGTTTAATTGGAAATAGGAAACCTACAAAGCTCACCCTTAAATATATTTAAAAGCTTTGTAAATGGATTATCTGAGCACAGCAGGCATCATGCTTTTGGTAAGTGCAAGATGATATAAGCCTTAGGGAACTTTTGAAGATAGTTCATTCAATAATTCATTCACTTCCCTCTAATACTGTGTTGAAGAAACGTTAAACACTGGCTCTGCTTTAATAAGTGAATGATCACTCAAAATGTGGTTTCCTCACAGGATTAATTCAATTTGGCGTCTTCCTTGAAGTAACCCTTTGCAAGGCAGTATCAGGAGCAAGGCTCAGGAGCAAAGGACTGTGCAGGCACCACCTGATAACTCTCTGCCACACCAGCACCAGTTCTTTCTGAGCTACAGATACCGAGGTTGAAGTGCAGATATTGCAGACGGTGACACATTTTCTTGTCTTGGCACAACATCTGAGGCTCTCTTCTAGACCTGATTACTTGATACAGGCAGCTTCCTGAATGGGAGGGAAGGCTTTCAAAAATCTTTCAAGATTTTATTTTAGGAACTGCTTGAGTGATCCCAGGCAAAATTCAAGGGAATTATATGGGCTGCAGGAAAACAGGAATTTGAGGACAGGACACTCAATTGTATTAAGTTTGCAAGTCCCAGCAGAACCCCTTGAAGAAGACAGCAGACATTCCTGCTCTGGGAGAAGGTGTGATGTGTACATCAGAGCTGGAAAAGGGTATGTGCAAATGCTCTGCAAAATACCATAAAAAAGATAAGACTGATGCTTAGTAGGTAAAGTATTTCCAGAATACTTCTCACGTGTGCCAAAAAAAAAAAAAAATCCACAACCCAAGCCTACTTTGAGCCCTTTGAAATGATAGGAGGAATTAAATAAACCAATTCAGATTATTCAATAATTTGAAAGTCTTTTTTTCTTTATGCGGAACCAGCTCCAATTTTCAAGCAAATTAGGGAAGTGCTCAGTTTTATACAGCAAAGGCTTAAAATCTGACTTTATTTGGGATTAACTGTTTTGAAAACGTTGTGCTTTTGTTCATTTAGTGGGACTTCTCTTCAACTCCCTGAAGTGAGCAGAGAAGCCACACAGGAAAATAGGGGTGGCTGGTATTCAGTAGAGGAAGCAAAGTGTGAAGGATTTGAGGATGTGGCCGGAGGAATTGCTCCCTAATGTTTGGAGGCTGCTGCTTTCTCACTCTCTGCATAGCATGGTGACCTTGGCATGGTTCCTCTTTCACTTCCACATCCCACACACAGCATTTCCAGCCTGGGACAACTGACCAGGCCATACCTCTTTTAGTTGCCCAGACATCCCATTTTTGACTGAGCTGAAGCTGTTTGAAAAACATGATCCACCCCAAAGGCACTGTAGGCCTTTCCTGAGCACATTCAGAAAGAACTGCTGGTGTTTCTGGTTATGCTCTGCCTTAAAATGAATTTACACATCTTGATTGTTAAACTGGTATAAATATATTCTTAAGTCTGGGAATCTATTCAGCCAGGCTGTGTTCTCATGCCTTTACCCTCCACCTCCAAATGCTCTTCTGAGGAGCGAGTGGCCTCGTACCACTTTCTGCACAGCCCTGTGGACAGTGAGTATTCACTGCTTTAAACCCCTGGAGCACATCCTCTGTCTTTTGGTGACACTTGACCCTTTGAACACTGCATTGCTTTTAAAGACCACATTTCCGTGTGAAAATAAGATTTAAAATAATAATAAGTAAATTAGACCAGAAATTAGACACCAGTGTGTGCTGGTGAGCTATCACACCTGCTCGGGTAAGTCCATCAAAGTTCCTGAAGACATCTGTGCCACCAAAAAACTACAATTTAGCTCAGCCTTTCCTTCCTGTAGACAGTCTTCAAAACTGTGTAGGCTTTGGGAGGATGTAGAAGGAAAAAGAGTGAAAGACTAGTAAAGGCACATGTCGTGTGGCACACATCCCCTGAGATCTGCTCCCAGGAGTTTTACAGAATCCCTGTGCAACCTCCAACAGATATTAAGAACTATTAACATATATAATGGGCTGTTTACAACGGAACACTTTTGATGTCCCAGTCAAACTTTATGTAAGGGGATGTTCATGGGTACATTTCTTTTCCAATGTCAGAAAGCCCAATATTACTTCTTTCTTAGGACCTATTTTAGCTCAGCTTTGACAACTCCATTATCGGTGTAGCTCTGATGAAACCAGCTGAATAAAGTTTGCTGTTGAGGGTGGGGTGTTCTTTATTTGCAAGATCCGTGGATCATTTGGAAGCAGGAGTGCTGCTGTCTTCACACCAGCTGTGGATTCTGCACAACTTCGACCCCAGCCTGGGAAGTCACTGATGAAAATTTGCAGAATCATTGAGTAACTCGGCCTCAAGAGTACCAAGTCCAACTCTCTGCTCGAAGCAGGGAAACTTCAGGCCAGATTGGCTGATCATGCCCTCATCCAGTCAAGTTTTGAAAATATCCAGTGGTTACTGTTTTCTTCTCTTCCTGCTTTTCTGCCTTGTTTTGTTTGAATGCAGGAATTTCTCAGGCAATTCCTCACTAATGCAGTGCAACTAAGCAGAACAGGCAGCTAAATCCCAGCCTGTAAATCACTGACCCTGTAAAAAGTGCTGATTCATTCGTAATTAGTCACATAATGCTCCCATTTCTCAATTTCTAGGATTATTTACGACTATCAAAATGGATGTTAAGGGAAAAGAGTCCAATCCAGTTTTCAGTAGAGCAATAGCAATAGTCCAAGATAATTCTACATGTGTCAGGTGAGTTTCCAACACCAGAACAAAAACATGGGTAAAAAAATTCCTTAATAATTATTGCAATGCCACACAGTTTTTGCTGTGCACTAAGGAAAGTTCCAGGAATTCTCAGTGTCAGGCTACAACTCAACACTTTGATGAAAAGACACCATTTTCGTATTTGTTGTGTCTGTCCTTCCTAACACCTGAACCCAGAGGGGTGACCCAAGGACAACAGATTCCAGCACAGTTTGCTTTGCTGAGTTTGGCATAACATTAATGAGAAACATCAGCAATCAAATAAAGCCAATGATTAGAGCTGTTCGCACAACAGCAAGAAATCTGATCATTAAGGCCACATTCTCCTGACTCAGTTGCCAGTGACAAATCCCAAATACACTGGTCCTACAGTGACTTTCCCTTTTTATCCCAGGGGGAAGGGGCAGAGCTTTGCGGTCTGAATCAAAAGAAAGTGCAGCTTCATAGAACCACAGAACCATATAATGATTTGAGTTGGAAACAACCTTAAAGATCATCAGGTTCCAACCCTTCTGCCATGGGCAGGAGTATCTTTCACTAGACCTGCTTGCTCAAAGCTCTCCAGGAATACCTCCAGGGATGGGGGCATCCACAGCTTCTCTGGGCAACCTGTGCCAGTGCCTCACCACCCTCACAGTGAAGAATTTTCTTCCCATCATCTAATCTGAACCTGTCCTCTTTCAGCTAAAGCCATTCCCCTCTTGTCCTACAGGCCTTTGCCTTGAGCACAAGTGGGTACCACTCAACCCCTTCCCTTTTAGCATTAGTCCCTGCTCAGGAATTTTGGCCATGCTCAGATGGTCAGTGACCAGCTGTAATCACAGAAAAGGAAACTGTGGACACAGTGAATGATGAGTCAGCAGCTGCAGCAGGTGCCCCTGGAAACCTGGATGCACCAGGGAACCCAGGCTGTGTAGGTGGTACCTGCCCTCACTGGTTAGAGGTGTAATTCTCACCAGAAGACACTGGGTACCAACGTGCTCTTTCTTCCACTGAGCTAAATGAAAACAGAAACTGGCACTGTCTTTTTGGGGTTTGAGGTTTTTGTGTTTCCCCCCCACCCCGGCAGCTGGTAATGTCAGAGTAAGAGATAAATCTACAGTGTCTGGCACCTTCAAAACTACCTGGTATGTCTTGCTGGAGTCAGACAGAGCTGTTGCAAGCCCAGTGTTTGGTAAAAGGGTAAATTTTGGTGGCCTACATTGCACTGCTTTTTTCTGATGAACACATGAATTTCCTGAGAATTTAGAATAAGTAAAGCGCTCCTATTTCCTGTGTACACCTCTGTCTTCTCTATCACTGACCCATGCTAGTTCAAATCCTGAAGCACTGCAGCTCCAAACATTAGGAGGAGATGGAAATCATATAAAATCTTTGTTCCACCATTTGGATACAGTTTTTATAATAATCCATACTAGCAAGAAAAATCTAGCAAGTTTACCGAAAGGCATAGATCTGGGAAATACTCCAGCTAGCTCACAAAAGATGTATGCTTGTGTTCAGAGACAGCAGCATGACAAAGCATCAGGTTAAATGTGGCATTTGAGAGAGAAAAATCTTACAGTGACAAGACAAAGAAAATACAGCCATTAAACCATCCCCCTGCGTTGCCAGGGACAGGGCACAGCATCTTTCACCTCCCGCTGAACCTTTCATCCGTCAGTGGAAGGAAAACCTCCCTGGCTGAAGAAAGAGCATGGCTTCTGTCTTCCAGGGGCAACCCAAGGAATCTCGCCCACCGAGCTTCCCTCCAGCAGAGGGGAGTGCAGCCTGTACAGCATGAGCTGTCAGAAACTCCAGGAAAAGGGAAGAGCTTGGCATTTTCACCAAGCCTGTGAGGATGATTTCATCTTGTGCAAATATCAGTAAAAAGCGCCGTATTCCTTCTCGTGTAACTCGGAGCTGCAGGAAAAGCAGGCTGAGGTTAGCTGGCTTTCAGAGGTAGTGAAGTTTGGAAGGAAGCTGGTGAGAAATGAGAATATTGCTACAGATCAGTTCTCTGCTCACAAGGATTTGCAAAGAACTGCTCACATATTTCATTTACAGCACCAAGCGAACACCAAAATGCATTTGAAAACTTGTTTGCTAGGTCAGACCCACAGTTCAAGCTGACTCTGTCCATTTTACTTTTCTATAAAGTATCTGCTCTCTACTCTTTCACTGAGACAAATTTTTAGTGAGTTTTTATGCGTGAACCGTAATGGGTTCACATTTTCCTCTTTGATACTGCTAAGCATGTTCCAGAACATTTTCTCTTCCTCTAAAAAGATACTATGCAGCAAAATATACCTTAACTTCCAGCCTTTTGGTATAAGCAGGTAAGCCCATTTGTCACAGCACAGCCTTCTGAGGGAGTAATAATCCACATCAATGTGGTTGAGGTCACTGCTAAAAGTTTTGCAGGACAAAAGCCAGACAAGACTGAGGGAGTCAGGCACACACTTGCATGATTTTTCTTGCAATTTTCATCTCAAAAATTGATTTTCAAAATGCATTTGCTTCAGTATTGAGCTATATTGTCTCGTTATTGCTGTTTCAAGATCACATTTGTCCATATCAATCACCATAATTGCTGTACTGTAAAGAAAGTCTATTAGAATTATGTCTGCAAAGATTTCACAAGTCAGTGCTAGAAAGAGCCTGGACCATTAACAAAGTGTAAGAGTAATCTAAAATCCAAATGTGTCTGGGAGTGATTGTCTTTGCCCTTGGGCACATTTCACCTGCTACCTCCGAAGGGGAAGTGAGGAATCCTTTCCCTCGAGCCCATGAGATTGTGCTCTCATTTAAAGCCTTTTTTCTACCCAACACACAGCATCACGCTTTGGTCCTGCCCTGCCCATTTCCTGACCTGGGCTCACCTCTCTGCTTCACTTGCTCAGTAGAGACTGAGTAAATCAGTTTGTTCCCAAGGGAATGCGGCGTCAGCAGATTTAGACACCAGCTGTGTAACTTTAGTTTCATTTTGCTCTGGAGAACTGGCATCTGATCCAGTGCATAAGTATGTTTGCCAGACTTCTTCACTGATGAGGGTAAGAGGAATTGATAGCTCTCATAAGAAATACATGTCAGAAAGGCAAGGATGTTATTAATATGGAAAAAGTAGTAAAAGTAAGAAGCCATATGGAAGAGTTACCAGGCAGAAATCAGTCCATCAAAAGAAAAGCAGAAACAAAACAATTTGTTCCTCCATCTTCAGGCACAGGACTTGATAGTAAATTAATGTACCATGAAGATAAGAGATATTTAGATATTCTAAAATTGTTTAACCTTTCTTATATCTAGAGCATCTTTTAAGCTGAATTTCTAACACATCTTATGGAAACAGGTGCTATGGTCCTTGGCGTCTCTCCCAGTCCAAAGTACGAATAAAAAAGGTCCCAGAAATGAATCTGCAAGTCTGTCCTTCACTAAGTCACCACCTCCCGTGTGTATTACTTTTTTTTTTTTAATAAAACATCTATTTTGTCACATGAATACACCTGTTTTCACCACACCACCAAGGTGATATTATTCCCACTTTATCAAACGAAAGCCGTAATATGCATTTGGCTCCAGAGAATGAAACAGGGATTAGGGATTTCCTTTCAGGCTAACAGAGAAAAAACACATTTGAAGTGGCACGGGCTCACATGCCTTGTCTCCTCTTATTTGATCTCTGTCTGTGATACTTTGATTCATTCTCTTTTCTCAAGCCACCCTAACCTCCCTCGCAACTAGCCTGGGTAAGCCAGTCTTGCTCTACCCCTATGCCCTTTTCCCAGCTCTCTCTCCTCACTTTCACCTCGAAGCCAGACCCTCCCTTTGCTTCCCACCCAAAATCCTTTACCCATCCTTTCCCAGCCTATTCCCTTATCTGTATCCCCATCCTGTGCAGTACAGTCTCCCTCTCCCTGGGGGTCTGCTGGGAATTTGTTATCCCTACCTCCAATACCCAGGCTCATGATCAGTAAAAGGGTGTGCTATCTGCCCCCCGACCTGGCTTGTACGGAGAAACACCACCTCTTAAAAGCCTGGTAGAGATGCAAAGGCAAAATCGTCCCTGTCAAGCAAAGGGATAGAATAAACAACGTAAGTTTTTTCCCCTTTCCACCAAATGGGCAAACAGCAAACAGGTTTGCCTCGCAAGTGAAGCAGTTCACAAAACAGATCAAAGCACTCCCCAAATCTCAGCAATAGTACGGATCATTTCTGAGTAACACATCCCATGGAGAGAGCTCTTTGCAGGGGCTGCACCAGCCAAAACAGGATTAGCAAGTGGTAGAAATAAAAAGAAATTTTCACACTTTCACTCTAGCAGTGAAAGCAGTCACTGCTAGAGTAACTCAAAATGTGCAAAGTGCTTTCACTATAAAAGATACCCAGGCTGAGGAAAAAAATATATGGGATGGGATCCCATGCCACCAAAATGCTACCACTTCTGAGAACAAGCACTGAAACTGTTAAAACGTGTTTCACATTCTTGTTCCAAGTCATTCAGGGGCACAAGGAAAATGCTGACTGCGAGACACCTTGTACTTAGGCTCTGGAGATTATGTAGAACAGAATAGATTTATTGTCTCAAATACACTGCAGAATCTGACTGTCACCTGCCCTTGTATGCTACACTCTGGTTATCCTTTGGAGGAATTAAAAATGGAGAGTCCAACCCAGACAGAGTTCCCCATGCTTATTTCTGTAAATTCATACAGCGACACAGCCTGAAAATGCAGTGGCAGGGAGGAAAATGCACAGGGTAAAAAGTTATTGTTCCAGCAGGTACATAGAGCAGACACAGTCATTATACCTCTGTCTGCACTTTGTGTGATCCCACGCTGGGGACAAATTCTGGGGCAGATGCACAAACACCTCCTCCTTGCCGTATTTGCCCAGCATATTGGTCAGAGGGTAGGCTGTAGGAGCTATTATCCTGTCAGACAACCTTTGACAGATCAACTCTGGAAGAGTTTCCTAACTATGTTTTTAAGCTTTCTCTCATTTAGGTCTTTAGTTTGTGCAGCATCTTCTGGCAGGGAGCACCACGGCTTCACTATGCAACAAAGGATCCATGCAAGAGGATCTTCTCTTCAGGCTCTTTTAATATCGCTTTAAAAAATCTTTGAGGGTTTTTCAGTGATGAGAAGCAGCAGCTGCTGTTTCTCTGCTCTCACCCTTATTCATGAAGGACCCAATCATAGCCCTTTGAGTTGTTTTCTTTCCGCTCATATTTAAACTCTTCCTAAAGAACGTTCACCCACACCTTGGTTCCCAGATGCCTTCTTCCTGTCCCTCCACTGCTTCCATGGAATTCTCTGAGACAGAGTGCACACAGCTTCATGGCATGTGCAAGTCTGAGGCACATGTGGGGCTTATGCAGCAGGATATCAATATTATCTGGCTTCTCTGGATATCTTTCCTAATAGTTACTCACATCCCATTTTCAATTTTGACCATGCTGAGCTGCAAATCGATGTTTTCACAATGATTTACACAGTCTCACAAATCATCAGACCCTCTTTGTAATTGGTACATGATAATTGAGAGACAAACAGCATATATGCATATTGAAGGCTCCCCCGCACGCACAGACATAATTTTGCAGTTAAACAAAAAGAATTTTATTGGCAAGTTCATTTTTTCTGAAGCTCCTGAGTTAGTTTAGACTATCCAGAACAGGTCTGTATCAGCAGCAAGCTTGGCCATATTTTCCTAGATGCCAGGTAGGAGATTCCGCAGGCAAGTTCTCTCAATGGAGAAAACAAGCATTTATTCCTCCTTTACCTTTTAAAACATTTGTTGATACGCTTTCCTACACAGCTCCATTTCTTATTTCCATGTCCCCTCTAATTCTTTTGTTTCTCGTTTTTTCTTATGGATGCGCTTGGCAGATCTAATCCCCTGCACCACCATCAAGTTTGCAGAACATTTCTGAGGACTCTGCAGCCTTTAGAGATTTATTCACCAGCCTAATGTAACTCCATCTAATTTTTCTCCCTCTTTACCATACAGCATGAATGCCAATTTAACAACCTGACAATCATTAAGAGCTTTCAGAACACTGCTCAGGTTAACAGTTATTCATGTTTTCTTCTTAGGTAGGGCATGAAAGATCTCATCTGTTTAATCAATGAAAGCTTCTGTCACCCAGCATCTGCCCTTCTCTGCCCCCACAGGGAAGGCAAAATTTTAAAACCCCAAAAAAAAAAAAAAAAAGAAAAAAAAAAAAAAAAAAAAAAAAAAAAAAAGCAAAAAAAAAAGCCAGAGTTCTTAATTTAGGCAGGGGGGAAAAAATCATACCATAAAAGTTTATGAGGGAAGAGCAAATGAAGGGGCTGCTCTGGAGAACATATGTTCGTTCTGCAGAGACACCCCAGCTGACGCCAACAGAGCACCGGCTGCTCCCATGCTTATCTTAGCTCCCGTTGACTCAGTTCCAGGCAGAGAGGAAACCTTAGCATGATCACGCTGCAGTTTAACTCTGCAGTGGGGTTGGAATTATTAAGAATCTCTCACTGCTTCCAGATCCACTGGAAGCACAGACTTGAAAACGCTTGGATATTTTAAAAGCAGAATCCTTACACTTCTGGCAACCTCAAGAGCTTAGACCATTAAGAATAACTGTATGGGCTTGAAAAGAACAAGTTTCATCTAGAAGACCTAGCTACAGCTTAAGTTAAGGCTAGAGTTAACTAAAACCATAATTCTGTTGGAAAAAAAAAAAAAAAGAAGTGTAGGGGTTTATGCGAATTTTTTAATTGTCTTACTAAATCCATGCCAGAAGATACCACATCTCCTAATCTGAACTGGCAAACCTGCTGCTGTAGAAGAAAACATGTTATGTGGTCACTCAGGTTTCCAGGAGGACTATCCCATGGCCATAAACATGCAGGACTGTTGACCAGGGCTGATTGTGGGGAGTGGACAGGCAGGTAAGGTGGGCCATGGGCTAACTTTTACAAAGAGGTTTTGTTAATTAACATCACTTTCATTAGTGGAAAGAACACACCCAGGGAAAGGGAGGGCAGGACACTTGAACAAGAACTCCAAAAATTGATCAAAAAAACCTCAGTTAAACACTGTTCCAAAAGCCTCAGTTAAAAGGCTTTTCGGCTGCTGTGAGCAGGACATGGATACCCATGGTCTGTGGTGAAACAGAAAACCTCCTGGTATCAGGGAGGCTCAGGCATTTTTCGGAACCTTTTACGCTCTCTTGGAGATGTCCCAGCCCCCTGCCTTATCCCAGTCATGGGGATGATGCCTGGGCTGTGGAGCACCCCAAAAATGATAATAGACATTGTCTGTGTAGGATTGGGATGGTCTGGGGCTATCCCAAACTATTTCCCATGTGAATCCCTGGAGTTCATGCTTGATACAATTTTTTTCATGTGCTGTCAAATGAGCCTCAGCCAGCTACTTCCAGCTGTGGGCTGCATCCATCTCTTCGGAGAGAAGGAGGACTTTCATGTTACTTTGCAAATGTTATCCCACTGTCCTTGCCATAGGAGGGAGGGGAAAATAATGCCTCTTACTGCCCTTCCTCCCAAAATATAGCTGTCTAAAACCCTCCTCAGGCAGAGGCTCAGCACGGAAAATTTTAGCCCCAGAGGTGAATGTCTCGGAAGGTTATGGGGAAATGAAAACAAACGGGATTGAATAGAATCTGACTTGTGACCTCAGTGCCAGTGGTTGCTACTAGAGCCCAGAGCAGGGATTGCTTGTGACAGGTTGAAAGCAATCTTCCTCACACCACTCAAAAAGATTAATCAAAGACCTTGGAAATTTTGATTTATAGATCATATATTCCTAACAAGGATGTATTTATTATTATACATCAGAAAACATCCATACAAATGAGACACTGCTGAACTAGAGCTGTCAGATATTTATTTTTGCAGTCAATAGAAGTAATGTTATTAAACTATCCAAAGGCAGCCTTCAAAAGCAAGAAAAATAAATTCCAAATTGGTTTAAATGAATGAATTCATAGTAATCACAGCTGAAATATCAAGTGATCAATCTCTGTCTCCACTGCCTTCTAGTCCTGAATATTTAATTAGCAGAAGATGAAACAGTGTGAAGGTTAGGGTGTCTGCTGTGGAGGTAAATCTGGAGCCAGCCCACTCTCATGAAAGAGGCACTTGGCTCTCTTCTCTGGGCCTCCTGCTGGGTAAACAACAGTCATCAGTGCCAGAAAACTTCCTCTATTGAACCTTTGGATCTTGGAAATACAGAGAATTACAGGATAATCGAGGTGGGAAGGGACTGTGGTCAGGCTTAGATGAGGGACCCTGTCTGGCTGACATTTGAGGGTTCCAGGCAGGGGGATCCTACAGCCTCTCTGGGCTTCCATGCCCATGTTTGAACACCACAGGGAAAGAACATTTCCTAGAAAATCTTCCTATCTTCCTCTGACTGCTGACGCTGTCCCCTTCTCTACGCCTCAGGAGGGGTGGGGGTGTTTCTGACAGTACAAAAGGAAGCAGCAGGCAAAATCAGCTCCCTTCTTCCTCTTTCTGCCGTCCAACTGAGAGTGAAGCAAACAGGGGGTAGATTTAGACCAGACATAAGGAAGAAATTTTAGAGGGAAGTTGTGAATGCACCATCCCTGGAAGTATTCGAGATCAGGTTGGACAGGGCTTTGAGCAACCTCGTCTAGTGCAAGGTGCCCATGCCCATGGCAGAGGATTTGGAACTGGATGATCTTCAAGGTCCCTTCTAACCTAAACCATTCTGTGCTTCTGTGATTCTATTATTTTGGGCAGATAATCTTGAGGAAGGGAAAAAAATGAGGACACTTCATCATTGATGGGACATGCTGTGTAGGGCTGCTGCTCTGCCAGCCTGGAGCTTGCTTACAGACCCCTGAGAACATGCAGGAAATTATTAATGATTACCTAGTAATTATTTTAATTGCATATTAAATCTGTCCTGTGTTGTATGAACTGCATTAACAGCATTAAGTAGCAGCGTGTGAAGTATAAGCAGTAATACCCAGCAGTAAGAAATTCTGCTTTCTCCTCTGCTTTCCTCCCTCTTTCCAGGGAGGTGGTAAAGAAGGAAGCCACTCATGGAGGCTGAAGGTAAGAAAAGAGAATCTTGGTTTGCCCCAGAGCTGTGCACTTGCAGCTTTATGGCCCCAGCATTGGCAGTGTGAGTCATTTCATGCTTTTTGGAGGGAAGCAATACTTTAGGCTTTGTATTTCTGTTTTATAGGCCATGAAATACTTCTGAAATGTTTCACCCTTGACAGGTTTATGGACAAATAGATATCTTTCTTTCGTATTTAGTCATGTTCATGCACAAATTACCTAATTCCAGTCACACTGGCATTACACCCTTGCGTTGCTCTCTGGGTTTGAATATTTATCTACTCCAGTTTGCACTGTTGCAACAGTGAGGTGCAAAGATCTGCCCTTCTCCAGCCCCTGTGGCAGAAGCTGCTGCCTTCAGCAAGGCTTACACCCATCCAGGAGAGTCTGGAGGACAAGCCCTTCCACTGGGAGACCAATGAAGGTCATCAACACTGTCACCCCTGGACTTCTCTCCCCACCCTGTGGGTCACTGAGAGCCCTGGAACACCTGTGGACCACACGAGGCTGACAGCACCAGGGAGAAACTCTGAATCTCTTCAGCAGGCAACAGGATCTGGAATGAGGGGCCCTGCAGCGAGGAGTGGGCAGCTGGCAGTTCTTCCAGCACAGGCATGGGCCAGGTTTTCTGCTTCTGCACTGCCTTCCAGGAGCCAAAGATGCAAGCGTCTGGCCAGACAACAGCGTAAGAGGGACACCACTGGCACACTGAGGAAAGTAAGACTGGAAAATGTGAGGGATGAGGGCCATCTCTGCTGGGGCACCCACAGAGGTGCCAGCCCCTCTGACTCTGAACATGCCTGGCTTTGTCAAGCTAGCATGGAGCTAGTGGATAACAGTGGCTTTGGATCGAAATGGATTTTCCCAGTGAAAGCAATTTTGCTGAATTTAGACTCTTTAATTTCAGCAATACTCATCAGTGGCTCTTCATCCTGATTACAATGTTCATCTCCAAAAGCACTATTTCCACACAAGTGCTGATTAATGTTATCACACCAACAAGGTTTTGGAAACGAAAACACTCTGGAGAAAAGTTGTCAAAATCCCATCACCTCAACATGACTGCAGATGCAAGGGAGCAAGGGAGCCCCTGAGCTACAGGATGGGAACTCCTTCCCAATCCCAGAGGGCTAAAAATTATCTCCGGGATTCCCAGGATGACAGACACCTTCAGGCACAATTCCGTGACCAAGCTTTCTTCAGACAAAGCACCACTTTTATCCTGGCCTGGGTGAATCTGGTCATGGTTTCCCAGCAGGGGAAGAAATCAATAGATGGGATCTCCTTTCTATTCAGGACAAAGCAGTATGAGTCCATAAGCAAACTGAAGAGATGAGAAATTTCTGAAATTCACAATATTCAACCACTCAGGGCTCCAAAATCCCCTCTGGCTGCAGGGTGACTGGCAGAGCTATGCCGTTGACATTCAGTTGTGGCTGAACCAGACCTTCCTCTGGGTGGTTTGCTTTGATTGGAAGTGTGAAACTCCATTTTTTCTGCCTTTCTCTTGCCTTCATCCATCCTAAGACTGTGAACATTTTGAAACCTTCAGCTGTTGTGTTACTACGCTTCTGTCATGTTTGCTTCTGTTCCCTGGGACAGGTGCCGTTTCTTTTTTGCCATAGCAGTTTTGCCATGTGCTTCACTGGTGAGAGAAATAACTGCTTTCCCTCACTGCATTACAGCTGTACCTAGAACCCAGCAGAAGCAGACACTTCTGTTCTGAGTGCCTCCATACCCCCAGTGACAGACAGGAGTTGCTCCCTCAACCCAAAGAGACACAACAGCAGAAAACAAAGTCGTATCATTTCTGGTTTGTGCAGGAACGAACCAGAACAGAGAAAGATCAAACCCAGTCTCTCCTTGCAGACTAAGGTTCCAGATGCTAATGCACCAGGCAGCTGTGAAGAAAGGGGTTGGTTTCCATAGGAAACCCTTTCCCTGCACTGTCCTTGAGTGCTGGCTGTATAAAACAACCAGTTGTGGGGTGGGCCAAGGCCTGAGGCTATGAGCAGGCAGGGTTTGTGGGACTAAGCCAGCAATTCAGCAGGAAAGCCATGCAAAGCAGAACCTTCATCTTTCCACTTTTTGCAGGTTGAGAACGATTTTTTTTAATTACCCAGTCTCATACAAATTAGAGAGAGAAGATGGGCAACCACCAACAGTATGAAGTTTAACGAGGGCAGCTGCTGGATTTTGCACCTGGGATGGGGCAGCCCTGGATGTACAGACTGGGGAATGAGAGGCTGGAGAGCAGTGCCATGGAAAGGGAGCTGGGGATCCTGGTCGATGGCAAGTTGGATATGGGTCAGCAGTGTCCTGGCAGCCAGGAGGGCCAAGTGCATCCTGGGGGCATCAGGCACAGCATTGCCAGCTGGGAAAGGGAGGGGATTGTCCTGCTCTGCGCTGCACTGGGGCGGCCTCATCTCGAGTGCTGGGGGCAGCTTTGGGCACCACAATATAAAAAAGAAATTTATCTATTAGTGCGCGTCCAAGTGAGGACCACAAGGATGGTGAAGGGTCTGGAGGGGAAGCCTCATGAGGAGTTGCTGAGGTCACTTGGTCTGATCAGCCTGGAGGAGACTGAGGGGAAACCTCAGTGGGATCTTCAACATCCTCACTGGGTCAAGTGGAGGGGCAGGTACTGATTTCTTCTCTCTGGTGATCAGTGACAGGACCCAAGGAAATGGCCTGAAGCTGAGTCAGGGGAGGTTCAGGTTGGATATCAGGAAAAGGTTTTTCCCCCAGAGGGTGGTTGGGCACTGGAACAGGCTCCCCAGGGCAGTGGTCACAGCACCAAGCCTTCGAGCGTTCAAGAAGCATTTGTACAACGCCCTCAGGCACATGGTGTGACCCTTGGGGTGTTCTGTGCAGGGCCAGGAGTTGGACTCGATGGCCCTGATGGGTCCCTCCCAGCTCAGTCTATTCTATCACTCTATGGTTCTATGAATTTGAGAGAACGCAGTGATGTTTGGGCAACACGAAGGAGCACCGAAGAGGAGGAGGGTGAAGAAGTGGCTTAGACCACAGTGGTGGTTAGGGAAGAAAATAAAAGTGTGGTGATTCTCCCCAGGTCCCTCAGGGGCAGCTGGACAAAATTCCTGTGCACGGTAAAACCAGCAGCTCCTGTTTTCCAGGATCCACTGCAGGTATGAATTTTTGCTCCTAGGCTCATCTTTTGACGGCATGTTTGGAGATCTCCCTTGATGATCACGATGAGAAAAAGAGAAACAAAGGGACTGTTTAATGCAGAATGTTCCCTCGCTGGTAACCAAGTGTGCTGTCCTTTACAGACTGTTTGTCTCTGTTTGTGCTATTGTACCAGGGTTTCTTGGCTTCCCTCGCATAGTTTCCGTGGTGCGTTGGGTTCTTTTGAAGCAGATTGTGTTACATAAAGCAGCTCATTTTAATGGCGTATGAATTGTGCCACCGTCTCCCTGCCCTGCGCTCCGGGCGCACGGCAGCTATGTGATACGGGAGAGAGATGATGCTCCTGCCACAGCCAGCTCCGTGCAGACTCTGAGGGCTTTTATCAGGCAAATGACGGTGCTATCAGCACCGGGCCTGATCCTGATCAGGTGTAAATGGCTGCAGCCCCTCATGCCAGGATGGTCTAGGCAAACAAAGGAAAAAAAAAAAAGGAAAAAGGCAGGAGGATTTTTTCTTCTTCCTTGGCAACCAGCAGTTAATTTTTTTCCAGCTGTGGTTTTCGAGTTTTAGATGACAAACCAAATGTTTTCACTGAAAGCAGAACTCTCAGGGAAACCCTCTGTCTCTTTTACCTTTTTTTTTTCCAAAGGCAAAACTTTCAACAAAATGGTTGAGCACATCCCATGTTAAAACATCGTCTGGATCCTCTGCTTGCTTCTGCTGGCTGGGAGTCTGGCCTGTTGAGACCTGAGGTTTCTAGCAGAGAATTTCAAAATTGTCATTTCTCCGATGTTTTAAATAAATGTAGGCAGCTGTCTGAGCCATACATCTACCCTAGCCAAAATATTGTTCATTCCAAGTGGATTTGCTCCATTATAAGTTGCCTACAAATAATTTTAAAAAGTGACAGTGTTTCTTAAATTATCTTAGCTCTTTAAATATTGAAATGCATCAAATATTAATGCTTGGCAATTCAGAGTATCCTTAGTCCTGGTTCCTGCAATATTCTGATCAGCATTAGAGCCACGTTCTGCCGGCTCTGGGATATGAAGAGATGGTCCTAGCTAAGGGAAGGGTCATGGTCACCACCCCCGTAGGTGCCTGGCTCCAGGGGTGTTCTTTGGAAGAGTGAAATGTGGAAAGCCAAAGAGCTGGGCTGGTTTCAGCAGGAGTGGAGCCAAGGAGTGAGCAGGCACAAGCAGAGCCAGGAGCAAACATGGACTGGTGCAGGCACCATCCAAACAGGCTGCTGGTGGCACGTCTGGTCCCCAAGCCCAGCAGCACAGGTCTGGAGTAAGCTGATACCACCAGATCCATGCTCATGGGCTTTTCAGTTCCAGTTTGGCTGCAGAGCCCTCAAAGTTACATGCAAACTGAAGCCCGTGTATCTGTTTCTGAATTTATGAATATCACAGTGCTGTGATCCTCATTTCTTCAGCCTCAGAGGCAGCTCTGTCAGAAGACAAGGAAGTGTGAGATGAAAAAAAAAGCACTGCGTGCGGATTTGGCATGTCACGGATGGAGAAGCTACACCTGTAGAAGCCCGAGTTCAAAGGAACACAGATAATATCAGAGCAGCTCGTCCTTTTCTCCCAGCAGAAATCCCAGAACAAAATTCAAGGCTTCTCTTTTATGAGCCGAGGAGAAGGTCTGACTCAGCTGCCTGAAGTATCTCGTTTGGGAACGTTGATATGCCATTCTCCACACACATTCCCAGGCTGGTATCCAGTGGAAGGGAGCTGGGGAGACAAGACAGGCTCCCTGACTTCTGTATTTACAACTCCCATTCGGGAAACAGGAATTTTCACCCCTTGTCCATCAGCACGTTTTCAGCATGGCAGATTGCCCCAAACTCCAACCCTCAGCAGTGCCACAAGGCCAGCAGCCAAGCAGATGAATTGTCAGGGGATCAGCAAGAGGGTTTTGATGGATTCCCTCTTTCCTTACTCCCACCCCACCTCAGCTGACCCTGTGGCATTTGAGGCTCAGCAAAATCAACATGTTCTTCTGGAACATTTCAACTTTGACTAATCAGGAGAGTTTCTGACAGAAAAATGTTCCACTGGAAAATTTTTGACCAGCACTAATTAGCATTTTTTCTATTAGCTTTGTCCTGAAGGCACAGTAATTTATGCCTTGGTGAAATAAACAATCACTAAGAATTGGACACTCCCCAGGTTCAAGGCATATTTGCTTACCCTAAACAGAAAAAGTCTTATTCGCTTGCAAAGCTTTACATACTTAACACAAGGAAAGAATGACTGCCTGACTTTCTTGTGCTTTACCTGGGCACAGGCCCAACTGCATTTTAATCACTTTGCTTTAAAAAAAGGGGGAAGTAGTGGATTTTCACTTGCAGAGCAGTAAGGATCAAGCAACACTGGAGACAAGCCATGGATGTGGAATGAGAGCTGAACCACACTCAAAGAGCTTGAAGGCAGTCACAAGAAACAAGAGGAAGACAGAAAATGTCGCAGGTGCCCTAGGAGTTCAGATTTCCTTGCTATTCCTCTACCATATGGTTATATCCTAAACTGAATTTCTCACTGAACCACAGGATAATTAAGGTTGTGAGGGACCTCTGGAGGTCCAGCCCCTGCTCAAAGCTGGGCTGGCTTCCACATTAGATCAGGTTGCTCAGAGCTGTGTCCAGCTTTCCCAGCACATCATGCTACATAAATGCACCTGAGCAACACATCTGAATGTGCTGAAGCCTGCCCATCCATCCTTTCTCCCTGAGAAACCTTCATTTTGGAACCCTGTACAAGCCAAATGCAGAATGACAAGTCCCTGGCGGTCTTTGGGAAGCGGCTGCGAATGCTGGGCAGATGGTGCAGCTTTTGCTGCAGTGAGAATACAGCTACAGGGTCTCCCAGGAAAGCAGGCAGCTATATTTAAATCACTCTTACGAAATCCACATTGATATTCATAAAAGACACTTCAACACCTCTTTGGTGGCTCGAAACTGCAGCACACGGCATGGGGAAGAGCACACGTGTTTCTGAAGACCAAGGCCCTCTTTCATTTTGTGGCTACAGCATGGATAGCGGCAGGCAGAGAGGACAGATAGCACGAAAAAGCACAACCTCCTGGAGCACAATCCTGGACAATCCTGGACCTAAATGCTGCGGGAGAGGCTGGGGAGGATTTTCCCCAGGAAGGTGTAAAGCTCTGGGAGGGGACTTAGGTGTTGGGGAGATCTCCAGAGGGGACCAGGCTTCAGCGGATGAAGCCCCACCACCCTCACCCAGCACAGACATGGATCCTGATCCCAGCCCTGCATTCACCAGCACTCCTGCCAGTCCAGCTGATGCCAAGCCTGGCAGAGCTGCTGATGTCCCCTACATGTCTCACCACCAAAGATGGACTTTATCCCTCTGTTCTGCTTGTTTTGGGGAGGAGGAGAGAAGTCAGTGGGCACGAAGGTCAAAGGTGCTTTATTTCCATCTCCCTGTGGCTCACTTGGTGCTCGGCAACACTGCTGTCTGCTCTTTCTTTTGCTCTAGGAAAATGCCTTTCACCTTATCACCACCCTGATACAAACTTCACCTCTCCCAGCAGGGAAGAATGGAAAAACCTCTTGATGGAAAATCTGAGAAGCTCTTTGGCTGCTCCGCTCCGTGTGGGGAGCGGAGTTTAAAGAGGGTGGTGTCACCCATCTAGAGGGTGACACACGGCCACTGTGCCAAAAGGCAGATCAAAGCTAGCAAACAGCCTACTCCCTTGTCCTTGTAGCTACTGAAATTCTGAGTGCAGCTTTGTCATGTTATTCTCAAAGCCACCTAGGCTTTTCTTTGGCATTGAAAACCACAGACACCCGTGGTTTTCAACATTTCCCTCAAGGAAAGGAGGACACTTAAAATGAGTTGAGTCTATCCTATCTTAGCCCGTTTTCACTGGCCCTAAGACATCCTAGGAGCAATACCTAAAGTCAAGACATTTGTGAGATGCAAATACACTCACATGTGAGTGCCAAATCTTGTTTGTTTTTCATGCTGCTTCATGGCAGCTTCATGTCCATATCTGGGCAGCCTAGTAAAGCACAGAAGGAAAATCACAAGAATAACCCCCAGGGAGTCAAAAGCATTATTCAATATTTAAAATTAAGCAGGAATTTAAACGCTTTGCTGAATCATGTTCTCATTTGCATTGGAGCATAGACCTCCTGAGTCACCAGGCATGTCTAACATGCAATGGTGATATTCCTGTTCAAGCACCTTTCTAGGATGAGCTTGGCTCCTGCTCTTGAAAGGCTGGAGAAACTCCAGGACAGATTTCCAGAAGGAAGTTTTCTCATCCCATTCCTCTCCACCACCCCAAACAACAGGGGGTTGTTCTCTGTCCAACCATTTGGCCAGTGTGCTGAAAACTGGAGGGTCCCCTTTGGAAGTACCCATCTTTTCCCAGACACTCTTTTTGCTGCCTGTTGCATGCTTCCATGGGCCTTCAGCTTGCTCTGGGATGTGCTCCCAGGGAGGCTGTCTGTTCTGGATGCTGGGGAGATGCTGGAAATCTCCCCAGATCCCCATTTATACACTCCCACACGTGTCCCCTCCAGTTTCTGAGACAGCAAACAGCAGGAGTCAAATACGCCACTTGAAGCGGCATTTCTAACCGGGCACTTTGTAACGTAGAAAATGTAGTTTATCATTAATTGTAAAGGTGGAGCTGGTGAGCTCTTTTAAAAACTTTTCTTCCGCCTAGTGTTCAACAGATGTTTAGGAAAAATCCCAAACAGTCAAGGTCACTGGTGTGTGGGAATCTACAAGGAATTTCCATCTCCTGCAATGAATCAAAGCCACCACGTTTGAGGATGCCATTTTCCATGCAAGTGGCCTGAACAGGGACACCTACCTTCAGCCTTAGATATCTTAAATCTCTCTGAATATGCCTTTCACTGGTTTTCTTTCACCCAGAGAGCCCAGTATGAAGCAATTGATTAGTTCACTAATATCTCTTTTACTCACAGCTGCCACTATAACAAACAATAATAAAGACATCTATTTAGTGCTCCCCTTTCACTAGAGTCCTTAACATTTCCATCTGCACAGCAAAGATTACAAAGGGCAGAGTTAAGGGTAATTATATGACTTTTTTCCTGACCTGTGCCACGGGGCTCCCTCCCATTTGTGCTCTTGATCAGCCCCTTGTGAAACCAAAACCTAGGAGGTAGGAAAGTACCTAGAAAGATAGGAAAAAGAGCAAGGAGTGATTTATTCATAAATACATCTGCAGGAGCCTTCCAAACTGCAGCTTCCCTCTTCATTGTTTCAGGCATGTCCCACAGTGGCTACTGTAATATCAGAGGAATGCTTACTCCTGCTACTGCTGCTAATCTGGGAGCAGTCACGTGGCTCAGCTGTATTCTCTCTCTCCAAAAATTTGACTTTTAACCTTCCTTTGCTACAGACATGATGTATATTGCTTTGACATGATTCCAAGTAGCAAACATGCAAAACTCTGACCTATGAGCAAAGCAAATGGAAGAAAAAAAAAAAAAAGATATTTATGAGAATAAAATTATCTGAGCTTGCGGGAAGGGGAGAAGAAAAATCTGCCTGGGTCATTTCTGTTTGCCTTCCCCTAGGAATTACTTTGGGAAAAATAGCAAAATGTTAATCTGGGGAGAAGGGAAAAAAGGAAAGGTGTCCTGAGGCGCAAATCAAAATTTTTTAAAAAAAAAGGAGAGAGCAGAAAATGTAATTATTTATTCGTGCTCATTTACGTGTCAGATGAAGCTGAAAGCTGCCAGATAGCTTCTTTTCGACAGCTTGGAGTTACTGTTGGGAACAGATCCATGTATGGAAGCAAAAGCAGAAAAGCATAGATAAGCTGAGATCCAGCTATGCAAACCATCTTTAGAGACACTTAAAGGACAAGCACCCCAGCTCCTTTCTTTCTGGTAAATATAGAGACACTATCATATGAGGGCTTTTTTCCATTCTGCATCACCCACAACTGCTGAGCCTCGGCTGGGGTAAGTGAAAAGCAACTCAGGCATTTCTTGGGAACACCTGGGGATTTGGTTGGACTGACATCCTGGGAAAAGCCATAAATCTGGGGCAATGGGATGGCTCCAATAGCTGGATAATGGTTAAGCTCCCTGAGTAGGAAACATGACATATAACAGCTTTGCCGCTGGAGAGACAGGAACTTTCCAAGTGTCTGAAGGAGGCAAGAGAAAAATGTTGGAAAACAAGCGTTTTATCACTCAGGAACTGGATTTACAGACTGAGTGATGATAGAGCTTCACTGGGCAGGAAGGATCACTGGTGGTTGCCAGTGTCAGAGTCTCTCTGTGTTTCTATTTAGAAAAATTCATTAAAAAGTCAAGGGCTTTTTCTTCCCTGCCCTGCGCTACTTTCGTTTTGAGAAACATGTTTCACTTGGGTTGAGCTGACTGGACATTAGGAAGAGCTCGTTGTAAACGACTGTTGTTTTTCTTGGCACTTGAAGGCAGTTTCCCAATGTTTCTCTGTAGATTTGAGGTTGATTACATCCTGTGCAAGGATTTTTGGTACGGTTTTTAACTGCCGTTGCAGTGTTGTGAAAGTCAGCTCCAGCAAAAACAGCTGTGTGCTATTGTGAATATTTCCAAAGAACTGAAGTAATAGGTCTCCTTCAAACCAGCACAGAAATGTGTCAGCTCTGGGAATTGGGCACCGTCAAAAAAACAGAGTATAGCCTTGGCAGAGAGGCTTTCTTCAGCAAGTGTTTTGTTAAAAAGAACACAAAAATACCTTTTAAGAGCCTTGGCTTAAAATCTTGTTGGTATATGGTGGTACAGTTAAACATGAGGTTTTTCTTTAAATTTTCTTTAAACAGTTCGTGTGTTTTCAGGTGTTATAATATTGTATTCATAGTCCCACTGCAAAGTTCTAGGTAAAGCTTTGTCATTTTTCAGGTGGTTAATAGACTGGAAAAAAAACATCAGAGCAGGTGAAGTGAAATTATACAGAAAGAACTGGATATAATATCAACTGTAGATTTCCAGAGATATGAAGGATGATCGTAAAGGGAAATCACTAGACCACAAATGTCATAAACATTTCCATTCATGAATGAAAATGCTTTCCCTTGTCCTTACATAAGAAGAACATAATGGAAGTGTTAGCTTGTAACCCCATAGTAGAGTCTGCAGTTGAGAGGGCCCATGCCCTCATTTTCCCTTATTTAGCCAGCATTTCCACAGATATTGCCACTTTCCTCAGCTTTCACACTCACTGAAATACACATCTTCTCTTTGTCTGGTTTCCTTTGTCTGTGCCAGGCAAACTTTGATTCTTTTGAGAGGCACCTTTAAAACCCATGCCACCTGCCTATAGAAATGCTAGCACGGAAATCAATCTTTAAATAATTGGGGTCAATAGATAGTTTTTAAATTGGTAGCGAGCCACTAACAAGTAAACCTTTTAGCTGTTAATACTATGAAATAACATTTCTGCATTTCACTCTTACTCAGATTGCTTCTATTTTCTATTGGATATGGTCCTGGTTCATAGATTGCTGTGAGCCTGTTGATACATAAAAGTTATTCCTCAGTTTTTCCTCTTTCCCCCCTCATCCAGACTGTGAGCTTTCCTTTCCCCAGGAGAGACAAAGACCAGCTGATATGAGTGGTCCCCGAGCAAGGCGTTACCCAACAGCTGTGCTGGGCAGGCCAGGAAGAGGATGGCAGGATGGAGCTGGAAAAGCTGGGACTTATTTAATTTTCTGTTTCCATTTGGTCCAGGGCCTGGGGCAGTGAGGCCTGGTAGACAAAGCCCTGGTGGCATGAGTCATCTCTTGGTTGCCAGCCCTGAGGCAGACTGTCCTTTGTGCCCCCCTCCTCCCCTCCCTCTATCAGGAGCACTTTCAGGCAGGCTGCGTTATCACTAATATTTATTACTATTATCGGTGTGCTGGCTATTATTAATGTTTACCATTGATTACTCATGGGTGTCGCTGGGATTTGCCGGGTCCCTCGCGCAGAGCCGGTGGCATCTCGTTCAGAGACCCCAGCCATTAATATAAAGAGCCACATAAAGCATCAGTGATAGTATCACTAACATCTTTTATAAGTGACTAGTCATTATGAGTGCTGCAGTCTCCGAGCATCCGCCGCGAGGTCCTCCCACGCTCCGTTCTCTGCCAGAGTGCAGGCAGGAGAGGGGGAAGGGGGAGCTCTGCTCTTTCTCACAATCAGCCTCAGCAAGGCTGCCGAGCTGAGTCGGGGCAGCACATACACCAGTAGGGATGGATCAAGGGCAAAGCTGAGCTCCGTGCTTATTCCTGCTGGCCTTTGGCAAGGGTAAAGCTGTCCTCGGCCCCGGTGGCGCTTGGAGGGAGCAGGAATATGTTCTGTGTCTCAGGAAAGGAGAAAAAGGCACACAGGACTTCTAGATGCGCTGGTGGCTTGTGTTCCCCAACCTTAGTGGCTTTAAAGAAAAAAAAAGCCAAACACGCTTGGGTTTCTGACAACACGTCTGAAGAAAGTCTTTGCACCAGACATCCACAATGAGTCCCTGAATTCAGACTTTCATGCGAGAAGGGAAAGCCACCTTTGTGGTTTACAGAAGAGAGCAGCCCCAGAAAGAGACCAGAGAGGAGAGCTACACCCCGAATTCACTCAGTAAGGATTCTGCAAACTGGCTCTGACTAGAAGTAAGCCCACTGTATATTCTCCTCCTCCAGACACCTCAATGTTTTCATGGTTATTCCTGAGGGATGGTGTTTGGACACCATCTCTGTCTTTTCTCTAGGAAGTCAGAAGATTGGAGCAGATTCTGAGGACACGCTGACAGACTGATCCACTTCTCTGGCCAGAGACACATTATTGCCTATGTCCCTGCAAAATGGGCTTTGTGCAATGGCTCCGCCTGCTCCCAGCCTAGAAACTTGCCAATTGAAATCTGATTTGGCCCAGGAATTGAGGCCTCTTTAAAAAAATCTGAAAATGTCCAGCTCTCTGTTTTCTAGCAAAAACATCATCTTCTTACTCTTACAGGAAGAGGTGACAACATGACAGCTTTAAGCAGTGGTGGTGTTTTCTGACAATTTACAGGTAAAGCAGGGAATTGATGAGTGGACATTCACTCTGGAGTTGATCCTTTGGGAAGCTCAGTATTATTCTGGCAACACATAGGGGAAAAACATAGCAACAATACAGCAAATCTGGAGGTCTTCAAAACTCAGTTTATTCCTATTTAGGGCTCCAACCATCACTGTTATCTAATCATAAATGTATTCTTTTTGCATGGGGTCACTGCAGGGCAAAGCTGAAGTTATTTTGATTTCCATTCTTCAACATATTTGGATTTCTCTTATATTTAATGCTGAACTTCCTCCTGAGTTTAGGATGTTTGTTTTTAGGATCTTTCCCAAATCCTTGGAATGCTGAACTCTGACTTTGCTATTATAAAATGCAGGTTTCAGTTTGTGATGTTGCTAGCTGAGTCTTTTCCAGAGACAGGGAGAGGGAGAGGGAGAGGGAGAGGGAGAGGNTTCAGTTCAGCCCTTCCCAGCCCACCAGCCCACTCCCTGTTGGTTTTCCCTGTGAGGCTGTACCGGGAGAGCAAAGAAGCTAGGAATACTCTGGTGTAATTAAATTACCTCCGCACCCGCTGCAATGCCAACCAGGTGGCTGGGAGAACATCTTGGGGCTGGGAAAGCCTCAGGCGAACACCTTGGATGGAGAATTATCATCTGAAACATCCACCATGCTGGAAAGTATTGGGCAGTAGCATAATAAACTGTGATGTTTGACTGGGCGGGCAGATGCTGATTTTCCACCTCAGGGCAGGAAACAACATCATTTCAAAACTGCATTTGCACCTGCTTTCACTACCTGTTCTCTACCCTGTGCTGAAGGCTTGTGTCTTTGTGGCCACAGGTGAGCAGTGGCACTCAGCTGGGAGGAGGGAGAGGAGGGGAGAGGAGAGGAGAGGAGAGGAGAGGAGAGGAGAGGAGAAGATGTGCATTTCACTCCAGAGGATTCCACATCAGTTTATTTATGGAGAAAGGTGGGCATAGGAGAAGGAAAATGCTAACAGAATTGGTATTCTGGAAAATGTGAGTACTGGGTAAAGGTACGGTGGGAAGACTAGTTTGGATTCCATTCAGCTTAAGGATGATTAATGACTTATCTGTAAATACCCAAGAAGGACGAATGCTCAGGAGCCACTTCTGCCAAGGAGAGCTGTTCAGGTATAGATTTTCCCCTGCCAGGCTGGGAGATTCAGCACTTGGGTTGCTTTATTCCCCATGGGAATACAGTGCACTGAGCAGTATATAAAATCTTTTGCTTGCCATTGGTCCCCCAGGGCTTTCAAGCTCTGCTCAGGATGAGTTTCACCAGGAGTTTTATCCCAGAGACCACAGTGTGCCTTGGAGGCTGCAGACTAATCCTGCATGACACCACCACACATCATTTCCTGCTCTTCCAGAGAGATGTTCCTTCTTCTCATTGGAACACCAAATCCGATTCAGATTTTTTTTACCCTCTTATATAAGCAAAAGCAGGAAAAGACAGGAAAATGTAAACATGTAAAAATGACAAAACATGGAAGGTGCAGGAATGGGGCCTGAAAAACTATAATTGCCTTTCTACGTGCCCCAGGCAAAGGTTTCCTTGAGTTCCTCTTGGAAACAGCACAGGACATGCTCCCTTGTTGTGGATTAGGAATGGTATTCCCCAGTTCAATGTACCCACTAAAACCACTCTGTGCTGCTCCCTCTCCACTCCAACTGGAGGCACAAAAGGCAAAGATCATGGGTGGAGATAAGAAGAATTTACTGGAAACAGCAATGAGATAAGAAAAAGAACAGTAACAGCAACAATACTGAATGTCACAGGAGATAAAGAAAAGAAACAATTCCCCTGGGACCACCCCCTCACCCCAATAACAGTAGTACTGATGGTGCCCTCAGCCACATTTTCTCAACCAGGAGGAACCCCTTCTGCCCAGAAGAGTTTCCCTTCCCCCTGCTCCTTGCCATGATGTGAGGGGGTACAGAATAATCTTTAGGTCCCAGCCATGTCTCTTCCTGGCTACTACACCTCTCCAGACACCGAGGTCTCCCAGGTTACAGGGAGATCTCACCAAGATGCTGAATAATGTTCAACAAGCCTTAGGAAGGAAGGCACAGCACATGAGCTCAGTGGAGGTGATGAATGGGCCTGGCCCACAGTGACTTGGGCATGGCTTCAGCCTTGGGCAGAGAAGCCTGAGGAGTCATGAAGCAGTTGATGGGACGTGTTTGTCCACCTAAGGCAGCCCTCACCACCCTCAGGATTTCTGCAGGGGCTTGGGGTTTGATGGACGAGTGTATCTCTTGCCCTAAAACCTCTTCACCCTTCCAAACCAGCCTGACTTGACACCTGTTTCTAAAAGAGGCAACCATGCATCCAGGCTTTAGTGTGGGAACAGGGATCCCATCTCTTTGGAAGAGCCCCCTCCCAGCATCAGCATCTGCCATATCTGCACACTGGAGCAAGGAAGCAAATCCAAGGTGACAGCTACTTTCCCAGCCTCTAATTCCCAGCTCATTGCTTCTGCTGCACTCTGGCAAGCATGATAGGAGAAATATCCCATGTTATTCTTTTGGCTTACGGAAAGGCTCCAAGCAGAGATCTTACACTTCTGCCCCAGACGCAGCAATAAACTTCTGGATTTGCTGCCGGTGTGCCGAGGCTGCCAACATGCACACAATAAAAGTAAACCCTTCCTGTGGCCACAGACCACAACATGCAAGTGATCCATGGTATTATCCTGTTATTCAGTGAGTCATCCTTGCTGCTGAAAAATACACACAGCCCAGTAAGTTGTTAACAATAACACTGGATGTGAGAGACTGGTGTTTGTTTTACTCCAGTGTAACTTATTCCATATGGTCCTTTAAAGCACGCTAAATGTTGCATCGCTTTGGGCTGCCAACTAGTATTTCAAGATGAACTCCCAGATCTAGAACACAGCTACTTGAAGCAAAGCTCTGGAGGCGTTTTCTGTCCAGGAAAAGTGCCCAGTTCGGGAGCAAGACAGATGTTCTGGATTGCCCTATCTTTATCTGGATAAGCAGGTCCCCATTTTTATTGAGTGTCCAGAATAGTGATGTTTATTGCTTCTCTGCTGCCTGCTGTGACATCTTTCAGATGTAAGCCACATGCCCAGGGCAGAAGCCATGAGAGAGGCCATGAGATGGCAGAAGCCATCTCTGACCAGGGAGATAAGTTTAACTTCTAGCATTTACCTCTTAAGCATGTTTTTCCAAGTTGCTGATGAACCAATTCTTTGTGGAATCCTAGTGTGTTTTCCAAATCTCCTTGGTAGCCTTAATTAATGGGAAAAATACTGCAAAAAGAGAGATATGCAGCTGTGAGAGGTGTCCTCGCTTCACTCTCTGGCTACATTACTCAAAGGTTTAACACAACAAGGTCCAGCCCCACAGCGTATCCTTGAGTTCCTGCCATGCTCTGTCCTGGACTTAGTCCACAGCACTGCTTGGAAAACAAACGCATTAAAAAGTTTCTCTCCTCACTAGGGGTGTTCCCCAGGCCTCAGTAACAGGACCAGTCCTGTTTATTTATTTAGGAAATGCTGGAATCACCATTCCTGAAGGCACTGAAAAGATGTGTAGACGTGGTGGCTGGGGACATGGTTTAGTGGTGGACTTTGGTGTGTCAGGTTAACAGCTGGACTCATGATCCTAGAGGCCTTTTTCAACCTAAAACATCCCATGATCCTACTTTTTTAGCCACTGGTTATGGAAAAGAGATGCTCCACAAAGCATCTTTCTTGATAACTGAGAGATTTGCCTTTTGGCTTGAGTTGATTTGATCCGATGCGAAGTTCCGAGAGCAAGAGTAACCAACACTTAGAGCTTTTTAGAGCCTCGCTGATAACCTCACCCTTCCCCTGAAGTGTGACATATGTCCAAATTAATCTTGACAAAAGAGTTAATCTTGAAGGTTGTCTGCTGTGAGTGTGTATGAGGACCGTGGAGATGTGGATGGGGATCATGTGGAGGAGAACGATTTGTACAGGACGTGAACTTTTTGTTGTCAGAGAAGAAAAATCTTTGTACTGCTTGCCACTGGACATCTGCTTAGTGGGCAATGATTTGTCTGTTAAGTTACCAATCACTGGTTAAGATTCAGGACAAATCATGACTATTTTAGAAAAATTAGTCAGGCCCTTTCTGGATTCTTAAAACCTCCAAAATAAATCACCAAAGACTCACCTGAGGATCCATAATTTGGTGAGAGTCCTTGCACTTTTAGGAGTCAGGACAAGTCTGTCTATATGTGCACCTTCTTCATGTGTACCTGGAAAGGGCCTTAAGGTGTTAAAACGCCTGAAGATGTGCCTCCACAATAATGCACTAAAAAAGTATTCAGCCTTTTACCCTTAATTTCAAGGTCCTTACCTTAAAACTAACCAGGCAGATTATTTTTGAGCATGCTTTGATGCACAGACCTAGAAGAATGCCACAAAACAAGACAAGTTTGTAGGCATTACAAGCTGTGCCATGACCAGTGTTTTCTAGACATTTTCTGTCCCTGTTGATAGGAACATGCCAAATTTTAACATTCTTCTCTTTGAAACAGACAGTCTGATTATCTTGAAACATGCCTTGATGTAAGCAACTTATGGAAAATCACAGAACAAGAAAAGTTTGAAGGCTCTAACCTTAGTACAGCTGATGGTCCACCAGCACGGACACCCTGCCTTCATCCTGAGTTGTAACTTCATTTCTTGTCTTTGGCGTGGATGTCACTTGACGCGTGTCCCTTCTTTTCGTGGCAGACACTTCACTTCAGCGGGGTCTTTGCCACACAAAGCCATCTGCAGGAGAGCCCTGTGCTGAGCCAGGCTCTCTGAGGAGCTGGGGGTGTGCTGGATGTGGCAGATGTTTGTGACCTGACTGACTTCAGGTACAGCCTCACACCTGTGTCGCTCATTTGTCACGTTGCCATAATTAAGCACAAAGCTGACCAACAGCTCCAAATCAGTCCTGACTGTGTCGCTTGCTTTACCTCATATTTTGGTTTTGCCTCTTTTATTCTTCCCGGGTTCTGCTTCTTTATCCAGTCCCTCTCCCCAAGACATGCCCGTGATTAAGCTGGTACTCTGCCTTTGTTAGAGGCAATGTTTCTCTTTTCTGCCATTTTTCCTGCTGCTGTCTAGTCAGTGTAGCTTCTGATCAGACATGGTCAGCTGCATGTAAATCACCCCTCTTCTTACAATCTGCAGGTTCTGGTAGCTTCTCACACCCTCATTTCATGTTGTTAGACAGCCATAAGTGAGGGTTAACCAAAGATATTATTTTCATAGAATCATGGAATCACAGAATGGTTTGGGTTAGAAGGGAGCTTAAAGATCATCCAGCTCCAACCCCCTGCTATGGGCAGGGACACCTTCCATGAGACCAGGTGGCTCAAAGCCCCATCCAACCTGGACAGGAATGCTTCCAAGGATGGGGCATCCATAGCTTCTCTGGGCAATCTGTTCCAGTGCCTCACCACCCTCACAGCAAAGAATTTCTTATTAACATCTAAGCGAAATCTCTTCTCTTTTAGTTTAAAACTATTATCATTGTTCTATCACTATCTGCCCGTGCAAAAAATGGTTCTCTTGTGAGCATGCTGACACGCGAATCACTCTCTCTCTTTTGTACACTTTTAAAATTAATATTGTTGCTGTTACCATTCATTTTCTTATCTCTCTGCTGTTTCCAGTAAGTTGCTCTTATCTCAGCCCGTGATCTTTGCCTTTTGTGCCTCCAGTTGGAGGGGGCAGTGGGAGCAGCACGTGGCTTTAGTGGGAATACTAAATTGTGGAATACCATTACTAAACCACAACAGCCTGGAACAGACCTTGACAGGACAAAACCCAAGTGGCATATAGCATGGGCTTCAGAGAAGCAATCAGCTCTCTTCCCTGGTGTCCTATGAGCTAAATGGTTCATCCACCCAGGAAATTGGCCACCAGCCTGGAATGAAGGTCAGTCTGCTCCCAGGTTGTGTGAAATTGGATAGTATTGCCACCTAGACTTCGCTATGCTCTCCCATCATGGCCTGATTTCCAGTGCTCTGACTCTTCTGCAACACCAAATTTTTGTCCAAAGCCTAAAGGCTTGTCTTCTTTCTTTTCAGCCTAATCACAATCTTGTTTTTTTTCTTTGCGATGTGCTGGATGTCTCCTGATTGTTCATCTCTCAGATACATCTTTCTGGTGAAATGATGCTGAGAACTAGGTCACCTACACCTGATCTGAACTCAACAGAGGTTTGCTCATCCTGATCTAAAAACCTTTCAGCGATAAAATACACGCTTCTCTCTCTTTACAGTCAACCCAGCTGCCTACACCATTACTCTCATGGCCATAGAAAGTTTTTCCTTGTGACAAACTTCAGTGTCCCTGCCCGTAGTTTAACCCCCAACTTCTTATCATGTCAACAGGAGGCATGGAAAGCATCTACTCTTTCAGATGTGCAAGGATATATGTCTCCTCTTGACTTGTCAGTTTGCATTCCTGCAGTGTTTCCTCTTGAATCATGTCTTCTAGACCTCCCACTTCTCTTATTTCTTCTGCAGCTGTTGCCTGCTTTCCTGATGCCACTGGTCATATAAATACAGCTGTTAGCTCTGGAATCTACCAATGGCAAATAAAATCCAGGTACTGTTAGCAGCCCTGGCACAATGACCAAAATACCACACTGGTATCTTGAGGTGCACGGGGCAGGAAATTTCTGAGCAACTGAGGTGCCCACGGAAGGGAGCTGAATGAAAAGGGGAAAGCTGCATTCCCATCAGCCCTGTAAGACACTGCTCTACCAAACTCACAGCTGCCTACACACCAGCAAACTGGTTCTTACGGCCTCAGAACCAAAACAGATTTCAGAGAAGCTGGGCACAGCTTCCCATAAGAGCAGGAGACTTCCATAAGGAACTCGGCGATTTCTAACCGTGAGGCAGGTGGCAAAGGAGCATCTTCAATCATTTTAAAGCATCATCACGATCCAGAAAGACATGATAAAAACATTCAGCTCAGAGCAGCTTTTAAGCAGGCCATGTTTGAAATTCCAAGGGGGAAACAGACTAGCACATGACAGCGTGGAAATTTGAAAGGAGAATCCAGTCTTACAAATGGTGCAGTTTCATTTCTCCAAAGTGTCCAGCAAAATCCCCAAACCCATAACCATTAAGTAATCAGGAAGTTACGTCTGGTTTTCTTGCTTCTTTATTTTTCTGCTTTTTTTTTTTTTTTTTTTTTGGTAAATTCTCTTTACATGCAGGGCTTCAATTCCTATGTTTAGGGCACGCAACACTGGTTTCTGCCTCAATACTGCTCGAGCATGCAGCACAGAGAGGATGGGCATTTTTGGTTCATACATCTTCAGAAGAAGACAGAAGAAGTAGAGCAAACTGTGCCAAAACAGCAAGATCTGTGTGTGCACCAGTGTGAGTCCCTGGCCAGTGGGGAAGGAAACTGGGATGAGAACCCTGCTGCTGTCTCAGCTCTCCCAGGGGGGAAGTCAACCAGGAGCAAGGACACGGGATTTCTGCCAGGTGCCTTGGGAAGACCGAGGAGCACAGGAATTCCAGCCACATGGGTCCTTGTGGCCTAAAATTGACTGCTAACAGCAGACAACGTGTTCCTCCATCCCCAGGACTCGAGGACTCATCTCTGGCAGAGCTCTTCCATGCTGGAAGGACACCTCACCAGGCGAGGCCACATGGAGGTGAAACAAAGCAGAGCTGAGGCAGAGGTTGGTAAAGTCAAAGCAGCAAGGAGTCAGGGAAGATTTCTGACCACCCTCAAGGACAGCAGATTAGAGCCCACTGCAGTGAAGAAAATTTCCCTTTAGGAGAAGTCATTGCACAACCTCTCACCTAGTGGGCTTGGCTTTCACAAGGTGTTCCACCAGCTTTCTTGACCTGGAGTACGTAAATAAAATATAAATATGGTGCTTTGTGCAGCTGAGGCCAGTCACATGTCACTTTTAATAAAAAAAGGCTATTTTCCCTGGAATACCCAGCCTTGCTCAAGGCTGGCAAACAGATGACACAGAGGAGGCCAAATTACTTTCACAACCAGGGGCCACAGCCAGAGCCGTGCACTACATCTGATTTGCTTTGTGCTTCCCACTGGTAACTATGGGAACCCTGCACATGCATCAAAGGAGGAATAGGGCCAGCACTGCTGAGGAAGCCTCACAGTCTCCAGTTTGCAGGACACGGCTCCCAGACCGTGCCACATGGTAATTGCACTTCAGTTTTTCTGGAAGTCCCAGCTCCCGGAGTCATGTGATTACTATTTCATCACTCTTACGGTTTTTTAACTTGCTTCTGGTAGCCAAGTAAATTGGAAAGCACCAAACTCTAGGGTTCAAAAGCAGAAGACAAATCCAGAGAAAACATTATTTGCTACTTTTTAATTCTGCACTTGGGGGGGGAATTAATTTTTTTTTCAACCAAATTTTTTTCCAGGCTAGGACAGCCTTGGAATGGTGGTGAAGAGGGCTGGAGTGTCAGGTGGAGAGTGCTAGTGCCTGTTTGGTGGCAGTGCCGCCCCAGGGCTGGCACACTGCACTTCCACAGCCCCTTGCAGGGAAGCAGCAGAGTCACTGGGCTATGGCTTTCAATGGAAAACACATCTCAGTTAACCTTGCATCTGCATTTTTAGTCCCTGCGTTCTGCAGTCTTGCAACAGCAAACCAAAGCTTCGTTGGTGTCATGGTTTTGCCGGGAAAAGATGCTAAGGGACAGCCAGTTCAGCAGGGGACATCTGGTCCTTCATTTTCCAGTGATTCAGTGACTCCAGCTAGGAGCTGGTTTTTGCCTGAGAAGAGGAAGTGAGATGCTGGTATTAGCATGCACTGCTGGTGAGACAACTGACAGCTGCCAGAAGGCTTTTTTGTTCCCACCCTTTTGAGAAGAGTAAGGAGACAGTTTGCACCTTGTACATCTCTCACAATAAGCCCAGCTGCTGAAGTCATTCTGTACACATATTGAATTTTTCCTGTAAGTGCCTGGTGACCAGAAAGCAGGGGTTTTTTTTCCAAAAAGAAAAGTATGACTGTGAAGCAGAATTTGAAGAGAAGAATGTGTGGCTTGTTTTTCAGCCTTGATGTTTGCAAAATATGTGCGACTCTCCCTATTTCCAAGCTTCCTAAATTCAAGTCCAGCCCCTCTAACTACTCCTTTCAGTCCCCATGCAGCAGGTGATTTCCAGTGCAAATATACTTTTGTGTCTGTAACACATAAGCAGCGCTCTGCAAAATTTGGCCAGTCAATGCTTCTTCCAGGAAAGCTCTCTCCCAAGCTGTTAAATGCTATGCTCATGAATTAGTGCTCTGGATTTATTGTTTAAACATGCATAAAACACAGCACAGAGCAAATACCCGGGGGGAAGCTGGAAAGTGGCACAGGCTGGGTTTCTCCAGTTACCTCTGCAGGCTCTCAGAGCAGCGGAGTGACAGCAAATCACACGCTGCCGATTTTTCACAGGTGTGCCAAAACATTCCATCGAACCCTGCCTCCTCCCTGGGGTGCAGTCTGTACTCTCAGTTTTCCAGGGGAGAAGATACCTTCCACATCCAAGCCCCCTGGCTGGCTGATGGACAACTGTCATGCAATCAGACCTCCACGGGATCATCGGGACTCAGACTGTACCAGGTACTTGGACACAGTTAAGGAGGCATTGCCTAGAGAGCTCAAAAAGAAATATATTGATGTCCGGCACACAGAATTGCCTTTCCTACTCACTGCTGTGTCCCACTCCATCTGCCACATTTCTAAATGCCTGATTTATCCTCCTAACAGCAAAAGGCTGGTTTGAAGGTGTCAGTGAAAGGAAGTGCTCAAGTGGCTGGAAACGATGTTTCTAAGCATCTTTTTTAGAAACACCACTCTCCAGGGATCTCCAGGTCTCTGCCAAGAACATGCATAGGAGAGCCAGAGAATGTTCAGGGAGCGCATGCTCGAGTCTGCTGCAGCGAAGAGCAAAGGCAGATGGATGGCAAGCAGAGGTGACAACCCATCTGCTTCTGCAGGACCTCTCTGGCATCTCCCGAGGGACTCGAGGAAAACCATGACCAGAGATAACTGGCCAAAGCAGTCTCACTGGTTATCCTCCAGCATCATCTGAGACCAAAGCATTCCATTGAGGAGACGTTCCAAAGAGGGACAAGAAAAGGTGGTAGGGCAGCTCCTTGGAGATGAACATGCTTTGGCTGAGCTGAGCATTGCCCTGACCTCTTGTCTCTTACAGGGAATATAAGGCAGAAATTTTTCAAGCAAGAAGTGCCTGAGGCTTGGTGTCCCCCTCCTCTAAACTGTGCAGCAGTTCACATGTCTTTTTTCACAAGGCACTGAGCAGAGAATTGGCCTGCACCGTTCTGTCCTGTGCTCAAGGCTCCACAGTCCACTAACCTCATTCTTTGCCAGGAGAAATTGCCTTTGTGCTCTGCACATGCAGACAATACCCAGAAACCTCCTCCAGCAACTGCAGAGAGATGCAGGCTGCTGTCGGAGAGAGCTGTGGGTGGGCATGAATGAATGAGGGAATGAATGAGCCATTCGCTACTATTGGCATGAGAATCTCCATGACTTTGAGACGAGTAATTAGTGGTTGTAAGCACGGTTGCAGTGGTAGGTGTTCACTTGCATGGCTGCAAAGAGTGACAGGGAGGTAAAGGTAGCTGGAGCAAAGTGCTGCCTCTCCCGGCACAGTCCAGGCTGCGATCTGGAATGCTGAGGCACGGATGTGCCCACACCGTGACAAAACTTGCTGTGTCAGGACATGAGCAGTCTTGTTGCATCTCTGCCTAAAGCATCAGGCAGAGCGCAGGAGCATTTGCTCAGCTTGCCCAGCAGATTTCACAGCCCGTGCAGAGCTCCGTTCTGTCACAGCCACCACTTCAGCGAGCTTGGCTGAGAAAAAGCAGTGTGAGCCATGGCCACTGCAGTGGGGAGCAGTTCTGGAACACAGCATCTCCTCTCAGCATTTGGACTCACTCTCTCCCCCACTCCCTGACTTCCACTTTTTCCTTCAGAGCCCGGCTCCACCTTTCTCTTGGAGGCTGTAAGAAATGAAGGTCTAAATGTGCCTGGAAAGGGGTGTGTGAGGGACTGGGGAGTGGAGCACATCTTCTCCAAGCCTCCCAGCCTTATATTCTTCTTAACCAGTCACTTTTCAAGCAGACAGATGAAAGCTGCTCTCACGTTCAGGTGGGACAGTGCTGCTTCACCTTTTCTGTCCCAGTGCCGTTAAGGCTGGGTGGATACAAAGGGTTCATGGACTAATGGGCATCACCACAAGCACTGAAAAACTCTTGTTTTCTTCAGCTCCCCTGGAATGCCACAAAAACCCTGCAGCTGAAGCAGCCTTTCTGAGGGTCTCAGCAGGAGGCACTGGGAGACAGGAACACGCACTGCAAGCTGCAGAGAGAGGTGAGTTGGGAAGAAATTGGTGAGTTGAGAAGTGGGTGGGCATGCCTGGCTCTTCAGAGGGCAGCTCACCAGTGGATGCCCATTAGCACAGTCTTGGTGATCCAGAGGAGTTGGGTACTGTATTCACTGAAAGAGCTGGGAAGTAGGTCAGCAACATTACTGAGGGAATTAGGGAGGTTTAGGGAGAACTCCATGACTAAAATTTGAGTTCCACTGCTTACTGATGCAGTGATTGGATTTCAGTGTGCAGGGTGAAAAGCACCAGCAGCGATTGTGTTTGCTGCAACCATGCCAATTTTTCCTGCTCACACTATCCTTTTGCCAATTTTTCCTGCTCACACTATCCTTTTGCCAGTTTTTCCTGCTCACACTATCCTTTTGTCATGCCAGCTTGTGCAGTGCCTTGCATCCTGCAGCCACTGCCAAACCAAATGCCACTGATACACATCCACTGCTCTGCTCAGCTCCTGAGCTCAGCACAGCACTGTGCATGCTGTACACATTTAGCTGTGCTCATTTTATATCAGTGGCCCTGCTGGGAGAATTGAGTACCATCAAAGTACCACACATGGCCAGATGCAAACTTATCCCTCCTCTAAAGAATTTTAAATCAAAAGAGGTGAGGCAGAAAATCAGAGTTAGCTATTGGACACAAAATCATGGTTTTTTCTAAACCAAATTCTTATATGGAAATGCCTTTCATTCCATATGTAGGCAATAAGCTGTTAAAGTGAGACCAAAACTAAGTAATATCCATAACTGCTGCAACACTAATTACAAGTAGCTGGTTTGTTGGTTGGTCAGCTCATCACAAAGTGCTTTACAAAGGAGTTTTATGACATTATCCATGTCTTACTCCTTACACTGAACAGAGAAATTCAGTTTTCCATCTCTGCTGAAGGACACGGTGGTACAAAAACCTTCCAAAAAATTTTTTTTTGAAAGCACGTAGGAAAAGCACAAATGAAATCCAAAGGTAAAATTCTGGGCTGCTGTCTTGCCAGTGGTGACCAAAATTACAGGCACAGCTGAGAAGATAAGAGGGAGACGGTGTGAGAGGGTGCAGGAGCTAAAACAAAGTCTCTGCTTCCCCACAGTTCTTGTTGCACCTGAGGGTCTGGGCACACAGGGTTCGTCAAGGTCGCTGGGTACTCGCACACCAGTGTGTGAGTTATTAGCTCTGGTCCTATTTTAAGTTCCTAAAGTCACAGAGTTTTGCCTGGAGGGTGGGACAATGGGTTCATCTGCTCCTTGCTGGAGCCAGCGAAGGGTGGAGGAGTCATTCAGGCATGGTGAAAGGGGAATTGCCCACAGGAAGGACACTTTGGTCAGCCTGAGGTGCAGCAAGTCCTGCTGCGCCAGGCTGCTGCCTTCCTGCAGGACCTCCCAGAGTGCAGTGACCCTCCTGTGGGGACAGGAGCCTCTGTGGGTTCAGGGGCTGACCCCATTGCCAGATGTGAGGGCACTTCCCAGGAGGGTCCTAGCTGATACATACACTCCTTGCCTGTCACCCCATGTCCCCTGCTGACCCCTGCCACAACTCTGAGGATGTGAGAGGGGAGCGAATGTCAACCCAGGGCCCCCTTGGGATGCTCCTTATCTCCTGCCTCCCCACAGCTGCCACGGGCAGCACTGTGGGGTACGGGGACAGACACAGCAAGGCGCTCCTTGTGCACACACACACACACATACACATACATGTTTCCCTTCTCTCCATCCTTCCCAGGGCTCTCTCCCTCCTGAAGGGTGCAAATGGATTCAGGATCGCCCTGGCAGGCTGCAGGTCGGCCGGGGGGATGCAGGCAGGAGCTGACCGGCCAGGCTGGGGTGGGCTGAACTGAAGGCAGGCAGGGCATAGATGGAGACTGTCCCGGCCAGGGCAGAGCAAGACTAGGGGCAGGCAGGACATGGATGGGAACTGTCCCGGGCAGGACGGGCAGGGCTAAGGGGAGGCAGGGCAGGGCTGGGGACTGCCCCAAGCAGGGAGGGCAGGGCTGCTGGGGGTGGGTCCGCGACCAGCCCTGCCTTTCAAAGTCCCTCGATCCGAGGAGGAATTCGGGAAATATTTCCAGCAGCGGGAGGACGAGGAGGAGGAGGGCTGAAGCTGCTCCCCAGGAGGAGAGACGGCGAGTCTCTCGCTGCCCGCGCACCGCGGCGGAGGGATGCGGAGGGAGGGGAGGCTGCCTGCGGGGCGGGCCGGCTGAGCGCATCCCCGGGGCGCGCGTGTGTGCGTGTGTGTGTCNCGCCGCAGCCGCGCACCGGGGCTCCGCCGCCCGCCCCGCCGCGATGCCCCGCCGCTGCTGAGCCGGCCCCGGCGACGCCCGCTCCTGCCCTCCGCCAGGTAGGACCGCGACCGACCGGCCCCCGCCCCGACCCTGCCCAGCCTCACGCTGCTTCCTACACCGCGATCCGAGTGCCGGGGGAGACTGCGGGGGGGGGCGGCACGGGGGGGACCCGGAGCCGTGTGGGAGCCGATGGGGAGGCGGCGGTAGGATGCTCACACTCACACACGCACCCGGGAATGCTTTCTACAACCCAGCCACGGCACCTCTAGGCAGGCGAAGGGGCTCGCCGCCCTCCCCCGCCGGCCAATCGCGACATGTCGCGACGGGAGGCGCGGCTGCGGCGGGGGTCTCTTCTCCCTTATCCCGAGAGCCGGGCATTGCCGGGCAGGTGGGGTCGGGCAGGGCGCTGAGGCAGATCTCCTTCCCCGGGGGGCTCTCGGGCACATCCCCCCGTGCGCGGCGGGGTGCGGTGCCTCCGCCTGGCGGGGCTGTGCGTGCCTCCCGGCAGGGCTGCTTTTCCTGCCTTGAAACGCTTCCCGAGGTGAGTGGTCGGAGGCACCTGCAGCCACGCTGAAATTCCCATTGTCGTCTCGAGCAGCGTGCGTTATTAAGGGCTGGCATTAAGCAGCGCTCATCACGTAGGCTTTGTCTAGGTGGAAGCATGGCTGGGGCTCTTCCGTCATCTTGAGTTTAATTCTTTATTCACAGCCTTGTTGCTTCCCTCCCCGCCGAGCCGTGCAAAACAACTCCACACTCTGCTCTGTCTCCAAGGCGAGAGCAAAGTGCCAAGATGTTGCAGAAATGCAGCAAGCACTAGAGAGGACTGGAGTCTGAAAATGAAAGCTGTAGTAAAATCACAAGGTCACAGGCGTGTGGGTGCGAGCGTGTGCTTTCAGGGCTCCTTTTCGCTTGCGTTTTGCAGGAACCTGTTCGTTCCTCCAGTCCCAGATGTTGGAAATTCGCAAGTCAGGCAATGGAAATGAAGGCTGAGAGAGGCTGGGGTTCTCTGTGCGCTCCCCTGGCACCTGCCTAGGAATTCATGTGCTTTTTGTCACCATCACCAAGAGAAGGGGTGCACTTTTATTTAGAAAAGGGAAGCTGGGACACTTGTACATTGATGTGATGGTGGCATCCAGGAAAAAAAGAGCTGTGCTAGATGGCTTTGGCTGGGGACGTGGCTATCATCAAAGAAAGGCATTTGTGATCCCTTGGGAGCATCTATTAGCTGTTTCTTTCTCCCCTTTCCCTTCTGATTGGTTCTTCAATAGCAGCTTTACCCCTTGTCCAGCACAGACATTTAGTCTAATTAGGGAAATCATGTAGCATTTCCAGGACCGTCACCTGCCAGCCAAGCCATGAGCCCCCACCACCAACTCCCAGGAAAGCCGTCTGACTCCTCTTATGCCCCCATCAGCTCTGATGGCATGAACAAATCCTAAGTCAGTGCTGGGGAGCCACGTTGGTCAAAGCTTCCTCTCTACCAGGGTTTGCATTCAAGATACCTGAGGAGGTTGGACGTACTCTCTAACTCCAGCATCCCTGAGTGCCAACCCAGAGCAGCACAGTTCTAACCTGATGAAACTTTGCTTGCTTCTCTCTCCCCCACTTTCACTACGGTTTTTGTAATCTACTGGCTGTGAATGGCTTCCGAAACTTAAATATTCACTGTCCTGTAGCTGCCCAGGTTGCACCTCGTCTTCTTTCCTGGCACTGCTGTACGTGACATGGCACAAACTTTGGTTTACGTCCTTGCTCTTGGGAGTCTTTACAGCACCTTAAATGATGTTGTATAGGCACAGCCGCTTCTCTGCCTTTTGTAGTGTCCTGATACGCTCAGGGCTTTCCGGGTTGCGATTTTCTGGTGTTGCATCTAGGACAGAATTTGCTTTCCCCAGTGAGCCATCAGGACTGTATCCCCTCAAAGCTGTGGCTTTGAGAGGATACAGTCCTGATGGCTCACTGGGGAAAAGCCCCTGTTCTCCAGCATCCTAATGAAACTTAGATCCTGTCATAAATCCCACTACCCGGCAAGATCCAAGCATCACTGGACGACCAACCAACAGGTTGGGCATAGACAGCACAAGCGATAGTGGCTCTCCTTGAGACTGGCTCTCCTTGAGAGCACTCTGGAGCTCTGTCCTAGCTCAGAGTGCTGGGATCTGCATGTGCTCCCAGCTCCTGGACATCGATGCACGCAGCTGTGCAAATCCTGGCTGCACCTGGGGCTGCTGCAGGCTGCTGTGCTCTTGATACTCTGGCATCCACTACGGGCTGAGCTCCCTGACCGGGCTTTCCCTTGCCAAGGGTGTGAGTGGTATCTCTCCAGCTGTTTTCAGGAACCTCGGAGGAACTTGGCTTTTGCTGTTATCTCTATTCCTCTGGTGATTTTAACTGAAATTGGAAAGAGGGGGGGAGCGATGTGAACAGGCAGACAGACATGGAAACTGTGATTTCATGTGCCTGGCTTCCTAAGGAAACCTGGCTACAAATAGAAGTGAGATTTGGTGCTGCAAAGAGCTCCTGAGGAGACAGAGAAGGCGGGGGAGTCTGAGGAGAAGGAAGGGGTGGTTAACCTCGTGTTTGAGATAGGTAAAGAAGGCCTGGCACACACCTGGGCTTAGAAACCCTTGCCTGAGGTCTGGGGGTCTAAAAGCTGGCCATCTGCTCGGCACTAGCATCCAGCTCCCTCTAGAGTCAGCCGTGCCAGAGCTGTGCCTCTGGACGTGGCTCTGCTGGGAGGTGCTACCACCCCTCCCCAGCCAGGAGCAGTCACGCAGCTGATGGATGGAGCATGCCCAGCCCAACCTGCCCAGCTCCTGTTTAGTACCGTGCCTGAATTGCCCAGGTCAACAACCTGCATTTGCATCAGTCCTTCCCCACACCTATCCCCATGGATGTCTCCACCTCTTCATCCCTGGATGGTCGCAGGGAGCTCGGGATGGGGATTTATCTCTTCTCCCTTGAAGCTTTCTGTTCCTGCAGGGCCCAGGGGAACATCCTGCTGCACAGAAGACCCACAGGCAGCTACAAACCCAGTGCAAAAATAGTCCCAGAGGGAAGAGCGGACACAAGCACAGAGGAGAGCAATAGGCCTGTTAATTCCTCCCTTCTGGCCCCTTTGGGGCACCTCTGGGCAGATACTTCCTCCCTAGGCTGCCCAAGAGCCTCAGGCTTATTAGCAGTGTTTTATTCTCCCAGCACTCACAGGAGATGCTCTTCCCATTTTACACAGAGACGTGGAGCACAGGGAGATGCAGGGCTGCCCTGAGATCGCACAGGGAGTCTGCCAGCCAGGCAGCCTCAGGGCCGGCTCGTGGAGAACGGGCAGACCGTGCTTAAATCAGCAAGGGAGATGCACAGGCAGAGAGGAAGGCATCAGCAACCCAAGAGGAATCACAGGAAAGAGCCTGATGCTGCTTGATAAAGAAGAGACCAAAGGCAGGTGGTAAGGATAAAGAAATAGTCTGAAGACAGCAGCAAGTAGGAGGAGAGTTGTTTAAGAAGCAAACAAACAAACAAAAAACCCCAGTCCCAGAGAAATGTAGCATTTCCCCCTTGCTTCTTATTTCCTGGCATATTCCTTGCTGAGATCTTGAGTCGTGGGAGAAAGGGACAACTTGACACTTGGTCTCCACGCGTGAAAAGCAAGACTGTAATCTCCCTGACAAATGGTTCCAAGCTCATTCTCTGCAAGCTGCCCCCAAATTCATCCAATGTGGTTGAAATTTTATATCAGGGATGTTTTATTTTCTCTATTTATCTGTTTATTTTGGAAAGTTGCTGGGGAATTTTTGGGAGGAGATTGGATGTTTCATTGAAGAGATAGGATACTTGGAAAAATCAGTTACAGACTGATAATTATTCTTACTTTTTAATGTCCTTTACAGAAACCAGGGTGGCCTGATGTGTGTTTTACTTGATCGGCTTCATGGAGGGCTTGTGCCTCTGACTATATTTGGAAAGGTTTTGATGGTTTTTTGTACTGATGCAATCAGGATGCTGATGGCCTGGAAATCATTTTCCTGATGTGGAGATCTACAGGGTCATGGGTAGGGGATGCCAACAGGCTGTGCCTGTTTTGGAGTGGCAGAGCTGGGTGAAAGGGAGCAGGAGCCAGGCAGAGCCGGAGCAGGGAAGCGAGCCAAGGGTTTTCCAAGCAGTGTTTAAAGTGCCGTCACGCTATGCAGCCCTGAGTGGCAACACAGCCTTTGGATTTAGCGGCTTCCCTCCACGCTCTGGATGTGCAGCCAGTGTGTTGGAAGGGTCCTTTTCCTGCTCTGATAGGTAAATCTCACAGCTGTCAGGAGCTCAGTTTTACCAAAGCTGTGCAAAGGGGTCAGCATCAAGATCAGAAGTGAAGCCAGCGGTGCCTGTGGCTGCCCAGACAGATCTCCAAGCACCCTGCACCTCCTTGCAGGGCTGCTGGCATCTGTTTTGTGTCCCTTGGCTGCAAGAAGCTGGACCTGTGACGGTCGGTCAGAGACCAGACAGTTTGTTTGGGTTTTCTTTTCCTACAGCCATGTCTTTTCCCAGTACAGGCTTTGCCCAAGCTGCCTGCTGTAAAGCAGCCTGCAGATTTCAGTGAGGCACAGGTGTACAGGCTTGAGCATGGCCAGATAGGGTCAGCAGCACAGAAGTTTACTCTTCTCCAGAGATGGGGCCATGGCTGTAAGTCCCATGCGTGGAGGCAAGGAATGCAGTGCTTTCTCCCAGGAAGGCTGCTCATTGCTTGCAGTAGATTCTTCCTCTCTACTGCAAGAGAAATTGGGGAAGGGGTGCTGTAACTTGGGGACTTGAGGTTTGACCGTGGGGTAGGAGAGAGTCTGCCTTTTTGGGACTTGCTGTCTTTTCCCCAGGGACACTGGCAGGGGAGGGAGCAGCTTTGAGCCTCTGTCTCTCTGGCTTGCAGGCTGGCTGTGCCTTGCAGTGACCGCTAGCTGCTTCTTTGCAGGTTTTTGGCCACTCTGTCTTTCTCCAGCCTGTGACACCGGCAAAGGGTGGCTTGAGCTGCCTTCCCTGTCTCCTCCTAGTGCACTCTCACTAGGAAAAAGTCCTCTCTTGTCTAGCTCTGACTGTAGGATGGGGAAAAGACTCTTTGGGAATCCCCGTGGTGTTGCAACACACTCCTGATTGTGTTCCCACATCGTGTCGAAAAGCAGCCGCTCTCGTGCGAAGAGCAAACTTCCTACTGGTCCCCAGCAAGCGACCAGGCACCCCTTGGGGAGAGGGTGCTGCTCCAAGCTCCTGCATGGTGGGGACACAGCTGTGGGGACACCTTCTCCCATCCCAGCTGGCAGTGAATTCACAGTGATGATGTTCTTTATGAAGCTGGTGTTGTCGTGGGGTGGGCACCGTTGGGTGGCACCGGGGGTGGCTGTGGTGGTGTGAACACTGCTGTGTTACAGCTGCTCTCTGCAGGTTTTCCATTGGATGCTAGGAAAAAAATTCCACGTGGAAAGCCTCTCACTCTTTTCTTTGTGTGGCCACTCACTCCTCGTGAGCCCAGGCCGTTTCCTTCCTTGCCCAATCCTTCTGCAATTAAAGTGTCTGGACCAGCAGTGTTTTTTCAGTGCTCTTAAAAATAATAATAAGGTGTTTCTAGTGTGTTGCAAATGGTCATAGACCTGTGTGTGATACAAAGCTTCAGGAAAATAACAGAGGGAGGGTCTTACAGTGGATATTTCTAGGCTGAAGTGCCCTGATGGGACTTTTGGGAGGCTGCTGCAAAGAAAAGCTGTGCTTTGTTTAAATGCAGAGCAGCTTTCAGGCTCGCTTTGCATGCAGCAACCAGTCAGCCTGAAGGATCGATGCTGCCAGGGAAAGATCAGAGCAGAGTCTAAAAGGCTGTTTCCTCCCCATCTGGCAGCTCCTGAGCTGGGGGGCAGGAGCATGAGCTGGCAGCAGGAGCTCTCTCCTACCAATTTGTAAAACCTAGAGCTCCCATGTCCAGCGGGGAGGCAAATATCTCTGCAACCCTCCCAGCCCTGCTGTGGGCAACAAATTGCCCTCGTGGTGTTTCACAACACCAAGGGGTGGAATAAAGGCTGGACTGACAACCCTTGGCCAGGAGCTCCATCTAAACTGAGCTTGTTATGCAGCCTCTCACAGGGTTTCCTCCCTGGCTCTGCAAAAACACCTGCTGGCACCTCTGTGGAGCTTGTCTGAAAAAGGAAAGGGGCTCAGTGCCACTTCAGGAGAACCCAGGCTGGGTTCTGTCTCTCCTGGTTAGTTTTAGCCCTCCCTGGAAGCTCTCCAGCAGCACCAGGACAGTTCCCCTCCAACAGTGGTAAAAAGGGCTCAGGGTGCTGTCCCTGGGCATGAGGTGGTGCTTATGGGCAGGGCTGTGCTGGCCTGGGACAGCACTTTGGGATTTTTCACCACATATGTATGGCCAGCACCGAGCCTGAGAGCAGCCTGCCCCTCTGCCTGGCGCTGCCGTGATCCCTCTGGCCCCAGAGGCACTGGGGCAGTGCCACCAAGGCCACGAGCACCGTGGCAGGCAGGGTTTGCCGGGGCTGCCAGCCTGGCACCGTGCATCAGCTGCTGCACACGCTTTTATTGCTGATGGCCAGGATGGGAAATGCAATTGAGACACCTTAATGAAAAGCTAACAAAGTTCGGTTTGGAGGGAGGGCTGCTCTTCAGGTAGCCTTGCTTCTCCTTAGAGAATGCTGGAAATGATTTTTCTGGGAATATTCCTACACTATTCCTGCCACAGTGTGCTGACCATGAGCCGAGACCGAAGGCCAGTGCAGAGTAAGAGGGTCTCTGGGGACCAAGCTGTTTATTTTGGACTGTACTAATACAGAAATGCTGATGATTTAATAGCAGGTGCTTCTCAGAGATATTTTGAGTGTCAGGCTCTGGCTGCATGTGTGTAACTAGCATGTTGTGGCCAAGCATTTTCTAGCCCTTCGTAATTCCTGAGCCTCACTGTGAATGGGTTTAAGTGTAGGAAAGCTGGTCGTGGTGTGTGAATCTTGCCTGATGACTACACCACAAAATGCTGGAGAAAGTACAACAGAGTTGGGGGATGCTTCTGCTGCTCAAAGGAGGCACATTGGCATGGCTGGTGGGTGTCTCTTCCAAAGCCCCAGCCATTTCTTATCCCTCTCCAGAAGAGCTCCACATTTCTTACCTCCTGACATCTGAGGGAAAAATATTGTTTGTACATGGAGTGCTGGTTGGGAATGCCAGAAATATGGATTGCTCAGATGCAAGCCTCTAGGCCTTTTTTCCTCCTGTTTAACGTAGTATAGGACTTGATTTCAAACAAACAAACAAATAAACCAGAACAAAAACCAACTTAAATTAGAATGTTTGAAAGGGGAAAAATGTGGCAAATAAAGTTCAAATTACTTATTAATTTGATTTCATAGGTGTCTTTTTTTTCTGAATGAGACTTCCAGTACCCAAATACTTTAAGGCTGGGGAGTTGGTCCAAAGTGTGATGGGACTCTCCTGTTCTTCATGACCTAAATCAGTGACCCAAAGCATAATATTTTTTCTAGAACCATCTGTTTTCTCTTCTTGCCAAGGGGATTTCACAATGCCTGATTGCTCTGAATAATTGTACATGTGCAGGGATATGACTTGCCACAGGGAGAAAAATTAACTGAACAAGGACAGGTGGATGTTCTTGAGTTTTCTGAAGAAACTACTACCCTTTAGAAGGAGATGGTGAAGAACCATGCAACTGAGTCATATTTTATGCCCACAATGAATTTTTTCAAGCCTACATATTTAAAAAAGAAACAAAACTACGCTTAGGAGCTATCTGGGATAAACAGAGTTAGGTACCAAGTCAGCCTGTGTTTTGACAGCCCCTTTATCAAATGTCTCCATGACTTGGTTTGGAGCAGTGTGAAACACAGGAATACAGATGTTGGGTGACTAATTCATGCTTCAGCTAAATTTCAATGACCGTGAATGCACATCTGTTTCAGCTTAGCCAGCCACTGAACGGCCTGCAACAAGGTGCTCCTCTTTAGAAACATCATGTTTGCATTTTTTTCACTTTGGGCATGTGAGCGGTGGCTACAGCTCGCATTTGGGGAAGCAGAAGGTACCCAGGGGCTATGATGAGGGGGGCAATGAGTCTGGTAGTAAGAGCTTTTTTGTAGCATTAGCAGGATTCCCAATGCAAACAACTTCCTTTTAAATCTGTCTTCCTGCAAGAGACTTGCTTTTTCTTGTTCAATTTATCTGTTCTTATCACTCAGCTCTCTGACTTGCTCACTTCCTCCACTATGTACCTTTTTCTTTTCTTAATTACAATACCAGGGAGTGGGGAGGTTGGAGGCAGACCAACAGTTCCTGGTGAGAAAATGCCATTTATATAAAACTGTCTTGATAAATTCTCAGTATTATTCTTCCAGACCAATAATCCTACTACAGCATCCATAAATAAATGCAAAGGGAGGAGAGGGCTCTGATCCACCATTACAACGTCTCTTTGTGGAGTAGATCCCATAACACGGGTGAGGGATGGTACCCACTGCTTCCTCCAGCCAGTTGTTCCCTTGCACACAGCCCTGTCCCTGCATGATATGCCCCTGCCCTAACGAGGAGTTAAAACCTGTCATGGCTGAGCATTGTTGGTTTTTTTCTTTCAGGGGTGTGGGGCTTTTTTAAGCAAAATCAGCTCAGCTTTTTGTATTTCCCAGTGAAGTCGAGGTACTGACGTGCTCATTTTCCTCTCTTCATAGAAACATAATTTTAAGTACCATCTGATTAAATTAACTTGGATTGGAGAAGCGTGGTATAGCAAAGGCTCTCCTTGAGGAGAAAATACAGCTTTAATAACTAGGGATCTGGCTTTTATTGGCTAGTAAATTTGAGAATGTAACACTGAGCATGCTCAGGGGTTTTTTTTCACTGAGCATCTCTTTGTACTTAAAGGCATCTGTTCTGCCGGTTTATGCACTGTTAACTAACTGCAAACCTCTTTAACAGCTCCTCCGCATTGCTGGAAAATCCTGAGGCAGGACAAGGGCAAGTTCGGCTGTCACGCCTGATGACTGATGTTGTAAATGGAGTGAGAAAGGCCCTTGAAGGGGAAGCCGTCAAAGCTGACCTAGTGGGAAAAGAGCACAGGGACGTGTTTCCTCCAGAAGCATGCCAAGAGAGCCAGGCTTCGATGCATATGGGGCTCCTTCCAGTTTTGGGAAGGTGCAAAGTGATGCACCGTGGAAGGAATGGCTCCAAAATCATTAATTACAGGCCGCCCTTCTGGTGCACCTTATGACCAAGTTACTGTTAAGAGTAAGGTTTTGCCAGGGCTCAAGCTCACTTCGTGCAGATTTCTGATGTGGAGTAGATGCTTGGGAGGATTGTGAGCAAGGAAAGGCTGTGAAATACATAGCTTACAGTGATTTAAAATGGCAAGTATAAAAATATTTTTTAAATGTGATGAGGGGATAGCAGATTTCCCTGTCCTCTCCTGCTCTTACCCTGAATTCCAGTGAGTGCGTGCACTGTAATTTTGAAATGGGAAACACTTCTGCCAGCTGTGAAGCAGAATGATGGGCTTTAATTAGATTAGAGGAACAAGAAAATGCAATTGAACAAATAGGTTTTCAACAAAGAGCAAGAAACATCATGGTAGCTAAAGGGGGTAGGTGCTAGCTCACTGGTACCATCTGAATCCGTCCTGGTTCAGATGACTGAATTAGATGATTTCTGCATGGAAAACATCACTGATCCTAACAAAATGGGCTCATCAGCTGGATCTTCTTGAGTAACAGGATTACTCGATCATATCTTTGGAGAGGAAGATCTCTTATCTCTGATTTACCTCACTTAATGCATCTTTGCTTTCTGCCGTTTCAGGTTGAGGATGTTCGGGACCTGTCTGGCGGAAGTGGCCATGTCGCGAGTAACTCACGCACGCGCCTTCCCAGTGAGCTTCCCTCTCTTGAGCCTTGTCCTGGTGCTGCTCTTCCATGCAGGGCGCACACACGCGGAGAGCCCCAGTGAACTGCCCGCGAACGACACCGAGGAGTGCGCTGGCTCCTACATCTGCAAAAAGGGTGTGATTTTACCAATATGGGAACCCCAGGACCCCTCGTTTGGGGACAAAATCGCCCGGGCAACGGTGTATTTTGTAGCAATGGTGTACATGTTCCTGGGAGTATCCATCATAGCCGACCGCTTCATGTCCTCCATCGAAGTCATTACATCCCAAGAGCGGGAAATAACCATCAAGAAGCCCAATGGCGAGACCAGCAAAACCACTGTGAGGATCTGGAACGAGACTGTTTCCAACCTCACGCTGATGGCCTTGGGCTCGTCTGCTCCGGAGATCCTCCTGTCTGTTATCGAGGTGTGTGGCCATGGCTTCACAGCAGGGGACTTGGGGCCAAGCACGATCGTGGGGAGTGCTGCCTTTAACATGTTTGTCATCATTGCAATCTGTGTGTACGTGGTGCCAGATGGAGAGATAAGGAAGATCAAGCACTTGCGAGTGTTTTTTGTCACAGCGGCCTGGAGCATCTTTGCCTACACTTGGCTTTACATTATTTTATCTGTGTCTTCTCCTGGGATTGTGGAGGTTTGGGAAGGTTTGCTCACCTTCTTCTTCTTCCCTATCTGTGTGGTGTTTGCCTGGATAGCTGACAGGAGGCTTTTATTTTACAAGTACGTCTACAAGAAATACCGAGCTGGCAAGCAAAGAGGGATGATCATTGAGCATGAGGGTGACCGGCCCTCCTCCAAGGCTGACATCGAGATGGATGGAAAAGTTGCTAATTCTCATGTGGAGAACTTTTTGGATGGGACACTGGTGTTGGAGGTGGACGAGAAAGACCAGGATGACGAGGAAGCCAGGAGGGAAATGGCTCGGATCCTGAAGGAGCTGAAACAGAAACACCCAGACAAGGAAGTTGAACAGCTCATAGAGTTGGCCAACTACCAGGTCCTGAGCCAGCAGCAGAAGAGCAGGGCCTTTTACCGCATCCAGGCCACTCGGCTCATGACCGGCGCTGGCAACATCCTGAAGAGACACGCTGCAGACCAGGCCCGCAAAGCCGTCAGCATGCACGAGGTCAACAGTGAGGTGACCGAAAACGATCCCGTCAGCAAGCTCTACTTTGAGCAGGGCACCTACCAGTGCTTGGAGAACTGTGGCACCGTGGCCCTGACCATCGTCCGCCGGGGAGGAGACCTGACCAACACAGTGTACGTCGACTTCCGGACAGAGGACGGGACGGCCAATGCTGGCTCTGACTACGAGTTCACTGAAGGGACAGTGGTCTTCAAGCCTGGAGAGACCCAGAAGGAAATCCGTGTTGGCATAATCGACGATGACATATTTGAGGAGGATGAGAACTTCCTGGTCCATCTCAGCAACGTCCGTGTGAGCACCGAGGCCTCAGATGAGGGCGTTCTTGAGGCCAGTCGTGTCTCAACACTTGCCTGCTTGGGATCACCATCTACTGCCACCGTCACCATTTTTGACGATGACCATGCCGGCATCTTCACCTTCGAGGAGCCAGTAACACACATCAGTGAAAGTGTAGGAACCATGGAAGTGAAAGTGTTGCGAACCTCTGGAGCACGAGGAAATGTTATTGTGCCCTACAAAACCATTGAAGGCACGGCCAAAGGTGGAGGAGAGGACTTTGAAGACACCTGCGGGGAGCTGGAGTTCCAGAATGATGAGATAGTGTAAGTCAAGGTTTTATTTGTTTCTTACAGTCTCTGTTTCTCCTGAAACAAAATGCACTTAGCTCCCAGAGCTGCGCCGGAGGTGTTTGGGTGCCAGTGCATTGCAATAAGCCATGAATGGCCTTAGGTGCTTTGGGGAGCCCAAAACGCTGCATCCCTGCCTTGCCAGCAGACTGGTGAGCGATGCCTGGTCAGGGGCACTCCAGCCTTCCAGCAGCAGGGAGGTGGAACTGATCTGGGAGCCGTGCCCATGCACTAAGCAGATCTCTACAGCCTCAGCTCTGCAGTGGAGCAGAGAACAAAACCGAGGTGGCTGTGACCACACAGGCACAAGGGTGTGTCCTGCAAAGGGCTTAAACTGAATGTGTGAATTGTGGTACCTGCTTCCTGTTTCCTGTTGAGGCTCAGATCATTGAGTACTGGGCCACAGCCTGTCCTACTGATGCTCTGCTCAGGGCTTTGGTGAAGGTTGCTTCACCTCCTCCTGTCCTAAAGGCTGCAGGCCTGGGTCACTGTCCAATACACGTCCTGAAAAAGTGTTGTCGTGCAGGGAATCCTCAAGGTTAGGATGTAACTGCAGCCACATTAATTCGCTGCTTGTAAGTGAAAAAGGAGGCTGAAAGCTGTTGGAGGCTACTCCTGAGTGTTGCTGTTTGGCTGGTGGAGAAATTATTAGTGCTGTAGCCTTATTACATTATGTGGAGAACATAAATTTGCTCAGTAAATCATGGTAGAAAACACCTATCCTTGGGTATGTCATGAAGACATTTCCTTGCCCAGCTGGTGCTCTGGGAGGAGTAAGGGTTGGGATCTGTGTTGCTGCAGCCTGAGGCTCTTCCTACAGTGAATTCTGTGTTTGCAGCTAACAGGGACTAAGTTGTGTAGCACAAAAACACTGCACAGAACTGAAAGAAGTAACTGATAAAGGGCACTGCTGTGTCAAGGGAGAGCTAAATTTCAGCTTGGGTGTTATGTATTGTACTACTGGTCTCCTAGGAGCTGAGACAAACCATGGCGAGTGCCCAGTGGTCCTTGTGTTCTGTCTGTCACCTGTATCTGCTGCCTGTGCATAGGGAGAATGAAACTTCTTCATAAAACTTCTTGAAGTAGATGGGAGGATAAAAAGGTGATTTGTAGTTCTCAGGCAGGATTTATACCAGTTGGGATTTTGACTTCCCAGGAAAAACTGAGCAAAAACTTCACAGCCCTAGCAATCTGGAGGCCAGAACGTGCATATTGCTCACACAAGGCTCAAGAGCACATGGTTCCTGACTCCTGAATAATTAATGTAGTAGAGAGGAATGCAGTTATTTGAATATTTTTTTTATCATTTTGGGAGAAGCAGGGAGTTGTCTGCAGAGATGCAATGAACTAGGCTACAAGGATATCTCCCAAAGGCTCTTTGCTTTTTATCCAGGTCACTCAGCACTAGCAAAACTGGGCTAGTGGCAGTTAGACTTTGACGTTTGTTCCCAGCTCCCATGGGATGTGACATGTTTACATGGCAGGCCAAACACACAGCCACAGGCTCTGCAACAGCACTCAGAGGGGCTTGGATTACCCCTTGCCTTGGATCCATCACTGTGGCCAGGATCTCTGTGCTGTCCTTCATCCAAGACCTGTGTCTGTGCTGCCTCTTGGTGCTCGGGCCGTGATGAGGCGAGGTGTTGTCCCTGGCACTGCTGTGCCTGCTGCCTCTGGTGGTGGCCTTCCCTCCTCCAAGCTGTTCACTGCTGACTTTTGCCAACAGCCCAGTAACCAAGGGGTGTGCTGGAAGCGAGCTGACCACATCCTGTGGGATCTGTGCTGCTGTGCCCTCATCAGGGCTGCAAGCCTCCTCCTTCCTCTTCTTACCAGCTGCCAGAATGTGGACAACAAGCAAGAAACAGGGGAGAGCAGCTTTCTTAGAAACCTGGCCGTGCTTTTTCTGTGCAGATGCCGTTGTATCTCTATTGTCTTGAAACTGTCTCTCCCAGGAATTGCAGTGAGTGATGGTACCTCAGAAGTGTCCACAGCCTGGCACAGATGAGGGCCTGGGGAGTGGGTGTAAGGGGGTGGTGACTGCAGGGACAGATGTTGGCCAAGTGGCTTTCTCAATTCAGGTGGGAGATGACGTGCACAGAATGAAACCGATGGTACTATTCCAATCTGTTCTGTGCCTGAAAGGCAGTAGGTATTAATCTAAAATTTAGCTGCTACAGACCATGTTCAGGCGCTGGGTGGTACAGTCTGACTGGCAGAATATTTCCTGCAGGTCCATGTTTTGCCTGGGCACAAGTTTAGGACAACCCTGCAGCACAGAAACAGAGTGTTCTTGATGCTGAGCTGCTGCTTACAGGCATCCTCCCTTGGAAGAATTTGCTCCAATAAAGAAGATATGCTAGCACAATATGTGGATTATGGAGCTAAAGACTTTTTGCTCTGTCATTGCTTGATAGTGCTGTACTTCAGCTAAGCCACGGTTATGTAGAATGGTGCAATTCCCTAGCACGCTGGACTCAATAAAGTTCTAAGATTTCAGGTTTTCCCATGCTCTGATGGCCAAGAGATGTCTTTGCTGCCCCTTCTAAAGGTCTTTAGTGCCTCTTCAGTTCTGCCATTCAAGTCTGTATGAATCAGCTTGATAAAAGTGAGTAAGATGTGTTTTTCTGGGGCAGTAATAACAAAGGTAGGGCAGTACAGGGAGAAATGAAGATGAAAGAAAAGCATGCACAAGCCTCTATTATTAGAGGGCTGGCTTACTGGTAAGTCCCAGTAAAATTAGAAAGCGCTGGGAGGGCCCTGATCTTCTGGAGACCTTCCTCTGGTTCCCAAAAGGCCTAATTACGTAACATGTTGTTTGTTTGCAGTGTCCAGAGAGACTTTCCCATTTTGCAATCTGTTGATGTCCCCCCTTCCCAGAGTACACAAAATAGCAATTTACTGCTGAAGCCACGCTGCTCATGTGCATTTAAACAAACATTTCATTCTGATGCTACAAAAAAAGATGTGTACTGGAGATGATGTTGGTCCTCCTGCGGAACATTTTATCCCAGCACTGCCTCTTGGAGTGGTGCTTTTCTGCTCCTTGTTCCTGAAGCACAGCTTGTGTGTTCAATGGATGCATGTTAGCAAGTGAAAGGAACAGCTTTTAAATGGGGTTTGCCTGCCAGATTGTTCCAGGCTATATGGGAAAAGCTGTCTGACTGGGGTCTCAGCAAGGTCAGTCTCAGTGATGCTGCACAGGTACCTGGGGCTCTGAGACATCGGGATAGGTGCTGTGATTTAAAGTGTAAGAGAGCCTTCCCTCTGGGCCCACCCTCAACAGGGTGACTCCAGCCTTGTCTTGCATCTCCATTAATGATTAAAGCTTTCTGCATGAGAACATGGAGAAGATGTGCAATTGTAGGCTCTTCCTGCCCCCCCCCCATCTACTACAGCTATTGTGATCATAGAAGAGGTCACTGGTTCATGCAGCCAGTGTATTTTTATCTGCTGACTGAAGACTAAATAATTCAAAAGAAGTCCAGCTTCCTATATTAGAGGAGGAAGCAATCGTTCCCTCGGCTTATATCCCATCAGCTCTTTTCCTTTCTGTCTTGAAGCATGAGGAGGAGCACCTCTTCCAGATGTGACTGCAAAGCTGTATGAAAACAGTTCTTTCATGTTCAAAAACCACAGTTTTTCTGGGGATAACATTGCAACTAGAGATCTGTTAAAATCTGCACTCCAGATGTCAGCACACACACCCCAATTTCACTACATTAATGTCAGCGGGGAAGATGGTGCATACAGTTATGTGGACAACCAATTAAACTCGTATTTCACCCATGCAGTCACACCTGTAAATGCCTGGAAAACCTTGTGTCAGATGATCTTGCTGTTCATAATGTACAGTTTAGTTGTTTTTATAAAACATGTCTGCTGCAGATTTAGGAAATTACACTCTTTGCCCACTGAATTTGACTTGTCCAAGTCAGTTTTGGCATTTCTCTGGAAGCATAAATTTAGGAGGTGAATACTAACAGAGACACAAACATCAGCTACATCCGCTGATTTTTTGGGGGAAATGTCCCCAGAAACCACATAGGCTCCCTCCCAAGAGCCCTTTAAAAATGTCAGTGTCAATAAATATAGATTGTGGCAGGAGGGGAACCAAGAGGCACTGCTTTTTTAAGTTCTTTTCCAAAAAGAAGTTGGGTCAGGTATTTCTAAAGAAACAGCAAAAATGATATCCTGACTCAGACCTGGAACCCCTCTATCTCAGTTTTTCATCTGTGGCCTGCAGCTTCAGAGAAAAAAAGTAAAGCCTCCAGCATGAGCAGCCTTGCAGTAGGATGCATTTGAAGAGGAGGGTGTCTTTTGATGTGGCAGAGAGACTGCTGTAAACCAGGCTGGAAGGGAAGCAAACAGACATTCCCCTTTTCGGGTTTCATTGTTGAGCACATTCTCTTCCTCTTTGTGGTCCCGCTTTGTTCAGCTGCGCCAATGCGCATCCCCTCATGCAACAGCCCCAGCTTGCACAGGGTTAACATCTGGCACCACAGTGAGATATCAAAGTAGACCAAAGAAAGATTAAACTCATGTTTGGCCTGCTTCCAGAGCCCAGTGTGGGGTTTACAGAGTATTCTCCTCTCACTACTGGAAGTCTTGCCTGGCCCAGTGGGATTTGCAGGCAGTACAGATACGGCCAGCTGGATCTAGGGCTTGGGTCCTCAGCAGAAGCACCCAGTGTTCCTGGTCCATCCAGCACAGCTCCATCCTATGGGAGGTGGCCCTGGCCATGGCCCACAGCAGGGGTTTGAGCAGGTGTGTTGCCCCACGCTGGGGCATGGATGGGGCCTGTTTCCCTTTTGAGGAGGAGAAGTTCTCTGCGCCTGAAATGTATAATTTCTTTGGTTCCTGAAGGCTTAGAGCTGGTTGTCCCCTCTTCAGAGGGGAAGATACAGCTCTAACAGGGTCAGCTCTCTTTTCCTTTTCTCTCCTTCCTTCAAACAATGTTTAGTCTTTCCTGAACGCTCTTAAAATATCAGCCCTAATATCTGCCAGGCATGGGCATCTCTCTTAAACTGCTGTGCTCTTGCCTCAGCTGTGTGGTCAGCCACGTCTCTGTTAGGAGACAGCAGGGGAATAAGGCCCCGTGGTGTCCACAGCCCTTCCCCTTTGTGCTGTGCCCAGGACGTGGCAGGTACTGAAAAACCCATTCCCAAGTGCCACATCAGGCTTCAAGCCCCTGAAGGGCAAACTTGCATCTGTGTGTCTCCAAGTGTCCCACGGCTTCATCTGTTCCCCAGGGTGAAGCCACTGAAGGTGCTCCTGTGGCAGGCCATCGTGGTGTTGTGGGACACATCCTGCCCATGGCTTCCTCAGCGAGGGTGAGCACAGGATGCAGACTGTGCCGTTTGCCCAAATAAGTCAGGAAATCCAGGAACTTGATTGCATGATGTCCCCTGTGGAGGGGATTAGGCAGTGAAGTCGTGTTATTGGACGAAGCAAGTTGTGCCAGCACATCACTGGGGGTGAGTGGTGGGGGGGAGAAGGGTGAGGACAGGAGTTAGCTGAAGAACTGACACAGTTTTTGTCCTTGAAAAACCAATGTTTCCTTATTTGTAATGAACTGTTGTTGGCAATTCAGTGCAACCAGCTGCATCTCTGTGGTTGATTAAGGGAGCTTGGATCTTAAATATGTAATAACTCCCTGAAAGCCATTGAGAGGTAGTTATTAGCTTCATCAGGGCCTGTGTACACATCCGCTGTGCTCCTTTATGAAAAGGCTACCTATTAAATGCATTGTAGCGATTCACAAAATGCAGGATCTAGCCTTGTTTTAAGAAATTAAAACAACAACCCTAGCAAAGCTTGTTGGCATGGGAAAGTTATCTCGGAGTGAAGCACTGCTCCGCAGCTCCCTGTTGGGGAGGCAAGAACAGGGAGTAGGAGAAGTCCTATCCCTGTTTGCAGACCCTTCTTTCCCTGGCACGTGCTTGAGCACTGCTGGGAGCAGCATTGGCACCAGCAGGCTTTTACAACAGAACAGGCATCCATCCCTCCCCCAGCTGTGCACATGGGATTCATGGCTGTGGCAAATCCTTGAGCGGGGAGAGGTAATTCATTAGTAAACAGGATCCCAATGCAACTGGAGTTCAAGTTGTGCATTTGCCTTGGGAGTAGATTCCTTTCCTCTGACACGTTGCCCTTGGGTTTGAACTCGGCGGATGGCACTCGGTATTCTTCCAGCAGCAGGGCTGAATCCGTGGGCTCAAAATGAGAGTGACAGAACAAAAAGCAGACAGCTGACCACAGCCAGCATCCAAGCATCTGTACAGACGGGCAGAGAAACATCTGCTGCCATCCAAAGCCAAACAGAGAGGAGAAGCCGGACCTGGCAGACTGAGTCAGAAGCAGACCCTCCTCAGAGGGAGAGGCTGAGCCTGGAGACATCATTCCGCATGCTGCAGGGGAATGAGTGTGATCAGCCAGCTCTTGCTCACACGGGGATGTGATGTTGCCCTGCCCTTGTCAGATGCACAGTCTTCCATGTCTGGATCTGGCTTCTGTGTGTCTCCGCCGGCTCTGCTCACACCAGGGACAAAATCATGTGTCCACTAGCAAGGACATTACATCACTGCCATGCAAGGGGGAAGTCACCTATCCCATCCCTTGTCTCTGCTCCTTCCCCTGTTCTCCAGCACCATAGGGTAACTTTCAGCTTAACCTTCACAGTCTGGTCTTGCTGAACCACCTGTGTTTTTCCAGTATTCTTAGATGAGGAGCTTTGGTTAACAGCCTTTCACAGCCAGAGTGTTTGCCACAGTGTGTGCATGGCCCCGCTGCACTGGTACTACTGGGTATGTCCTCCTCTTTGCAGTCCTGAGCATGGCTGGAGTTAAGGTCTGTCCTCTCCAAGTCATGAATGCCAGTTAGCCTGAGGACATCTTGGGAGATATCAAAAACTCTACTAATAAAGTTTCTGACAATGACATTAGAGGCACTGTGCTGGTTTCCAAGAATGGCAATGCTGGATCCTGGGTGACAACAAATAGTAACAGCATTCTCTGTTTTAAAAATATCTTAGTGTAAGAGAGAAAATATTCCCACTGCTGTGTAAGTGAGTGACCAGCATGAGCCTCCTCTGCCCAGTCCCTATATGGTTCCATTTCCATAATGTCTGGACTGCTTCCTACACAATCAAAGTAACAATCAAACGTGTCTGGCCATGAGGAACAAAGGAATAACAAAGAATGGGGGCATGGCTGGATCCCTGCGAACTGGGTGCTGGAAGGAGAGAGATGGAACTAATGGCATATGCCTGCTCCTTCAGAGCAAAGTCCTTTCCAGGGAAAGGTCCCCTCAGAGCAGGTGGCTGGGGACAGGGATAGGGCCCAGCTGAGTGGAGTCCAGTGCAGAGATACTACCTTTGGAATTTTTCGAGTGATGGTTTAAATTCTATGGCGTTATTATCAGGAAGCTTCTTTGGAGGGCTTAAGTGATTCCTCTGGTTATTTGCTCCCGTTAAAACACTGGTGTGTGGTAGTCACACACTGTGCTATTTTGGGGTCATGCAATATGGCTCTAATTCAACCACAAGCCCGGCACACCCTGCAGAGACCCTTGTCCCAAGGGCCAGATGCACTGTCGCCAGGTGGCAAAGCTGTTGTCTCGCTGGCTGGGACATAAGAAGGACATGAAGACAAAAAAGGATTGATTTGCTCGGAGTTCTTTTCTAAATTTGGTTGCTCACTTCCTAGTAAGAAACTCATTTTGAGACGTGCTTGCATGCTCCTGGATTAATCTGTCAGTACACGTGGTCCTAAAGAACAAAATAGTTATACTTGTGTTTTTGCAAACACTTTGGAGTAGAAATCTATGGATCCATGAGCACACTCAGCAGCCCCCAAAACTGCCCAAGCACGCTCTCAGCATCCCCCCTGCCTGCTCTTCTCCCTGGCTCTTGCCCTCCCATCTCTGTGTCGCTCATGTGGCCGTGGCTCTGCCATCCTCTGCCCCAAAACCTCCCCCGTGCATCCTGAGCACCAGTGTTGTGACAGATGACTTATCCTGGCATGCCTTTGGATAAGGGCAGGGAACACTCCTGTCTGGAGACTGCGGACACTGTGCTCCGAGGAGCTGCGTGTCCTCGGCCACAGCCCTCCCTCCGCCCTGGGCAATGCCACTGTGCAGCCCAGGCTCTGCTGTCCTCACACTGCACAGCCCTCACAGAAATTCACAGCCCTGTCACAGCGTATAAGGCAGAAAAAAAGCCAGTTCTGCAGGGAGTCTGGAATGAATCGAGCTGCAGCGAGCAGGGGAGGGACGCCCTGGTTTCATTGACAAGAGGAGGCTTGATCTGAAACAAAACCTGTTACTTTGGCTCAGGCAGGTAGGGAGCAGGTTTTACCTGGCACCAGAGTCTGCACAGGAGCCAAGTATTTGTTTGGTTCAGTAGATTTCCATTCATACTTTAGGTTTGGTTATTGAAATTTATCTTCCTCCTTAGTGACTGGGTAGGTGACAGGACCTAGGGGAATAAGGTATCACCCCTAAACAGGGTAAAAATAATGTAAACATAGTCAGTACCAATGCCCCAGGCACAAATCGTCCTGGGAATAAGGAGAGAAGTGTAGCAGGAGATTTACCTGACTCATGAGCTCTCTGGTGACCTGGAACTCAGAAAGACTCATACAAAAATCTGAAAATGGGTCAGTTTAGTAGGGAGGATTGTAACAGAGAAGTGTGAGAGGGTTGGATCAGAATCAGGCCGAGCATGAACTGGACAAGAATTAGATGGGAAGGAGATATTCTGGACATTCACTCCTTAGCAATGCCGAGGAAGAAGGGGAAGGGAGCTGAATAACAGATTCTGCCAAGAAGCAGGTCCCTCTGTGGATGTCTGTGTTCATGAGGCCTGCAGGTGTAGCACGGAGGTGATGCAGCCTGCCTGTCCTCGACCAGAAGTCAAACAGAAATCTAGCCTCATGCTGTAAGGAGAGTGCATGGGGGGCTCTTAGCAGTCCCTCTGGAAGGTTTCCTGGGCAATAGGTGACACGTGCAGGCAAGCTCAGAAGCTGCCTTCAAAAGCAGCTCAGCCAGATTAGGTCTGCTTTTGTACCTAAAAGAGCCTAGAATAAATCAACACGTTATTTGTAAGTACCTCAAAGATAACAAGGAGATGAATAACAGCCAGCATATATTTGTCAAGAACAAATCTTATCAAGCCAACCTAATTTCCTTTTATGCCAGCCTTTTGGGTAAGGGAGCAGCAGTGTTGTCATATCACTGAGCTTCAGAAGGGCTTTTAATGTTGTCTTGTTTAGCGCTGTCATAAGCAAGCCCTGGCTAAATGGGCCACTGGGGTGATGGGGTCTGATCTGTCTGGAAGGAGAAATGTGTCACTGGATGGGGGTGAAAAGGTGTTCAGTAGGTGCTTGTCCTGAAACGGAGCTTGTTGGGCATGGGAAAGAGAAAACTGGTGTTTTAACTTGCAGAGAGAAAGAGAATAGAGTCTGAGAGCATCATCAGAGGTAGGATGGGCATTTACAGAGATGTGAATTAGCCTGAACAGAAGCAAAACTCTGTAAAGGGCTTGTGTAAGAATAGTCATAAACACAAATTCGAGTGGGAGGGGACCAACCAAGTCAGGGGTGTCATGACCTGGCAGCCAAATCTGAGCTCACAACATTATACTCTTACAATAAGTGAGACAGATGCCATCCTGAAGATATTCAAGAGGAGGGTAACCATCCTCGGGCTCTCTCTTGGGGGAGTGGGTGGCCTCTGTCAACAGCAGAAGACAGCTCAGAAGGCACTGCCCAAAAGTTTAGAAGGCACTGCCCAGATGTTTTGTCTCTTTTCATACACCTTGGGTCAGATGAGGCCTTGGGAACTCTTTCTCTCCTCTTGCTGTGTGCTGGCCAAGCAAAAGTGTTCATCGTGTGAGTTGCATTTCAGTCAGGTGGCCCTTGTCCTGCTACAAACCTGTGATGGGATAAGATGCAAAGCAACCTACAGATGGAGCAGAAAGACCAAATGCCCACATGGAACCTGCACAGCTTCCCTGTGGCCACCCACTCTGGGCTCCCTGCTCACAAGGGATATCTGGGGCAGGGGCAGTGCTGCCGTCTGTCTCCTTTGCTAATAATTAGATGCAATCCAAGCTTCCCTGCAGGAGAGCCCTGTCCCCGTGGGGGAAGAAGCAAGGCTGCACAGATTAAGGAAGCTAATTAGAGGGGAAGAGAGCATTGGTACTGAAGCCCCAACAGTAAACTTTGAAATCTAGATAAGGGAGCAGTATTTAATTATATACAATTAAAACACCGTATCTCAGCCCCCTGGGAAGTGGCAGTCCTGGAAAGCCCTCACAAAGGTGCTAATGAACAGATCTGAAGGCAGCAGTAGGCTGGGGGCTATGCTTATCAAACTTCACCTGGGAAACACACCTGAAGAGAAGAGCTAGGAAAATTCCCTTGGACCAGCACCTCCTTATTCCTGCATGGATGTCCTCACTCTCCTAGAGCAGGTAATGGGAATGCACATCTTGGGAACAGAAAGGGAGATTGCTCTGCTCTTACCCGCACCTGGGCAAGACCATTGCAGGCACCTACACAAGGAAAGGCTAACCTGAGAATGTAGGGGAAGTCAGAGGGGGTTGTAAATACTTGGTCTGAGAAACAACCTTTGTGCCCTTCTCTCCCAATGCACAGGAGAAAAATCTCCTGCCCCTGTGCCTGCCAGCCAGGGGTGTCCTAGTGTCTCCAGGGAGCACCATGCCAGTGCTCTCCTTTGCTCCACAAATCCTGCATAGTTATATTAGGTTATTTTCCTACAAGTTCTCTCTAGCCACTAAAGCAGCTACTTCCCCTCCCTGTTCCTTGGCTGCATCATGTACATAGTCCCTGACTTCCGATCCTTTCCACCTGTCCTCTTCAAGCCAGGAGGGCAGTTTGGTTTCCCTGTAGATTACCTGCCTCGTGCTCAAACATTCCCTGTTGCACCGTGCCAGCTGAGCCAGCAAGCTTCATGGACTGCAGCAGCAGCTCTCATCCCATAGCTGCTGCTGGGTGTCATTGCAGAATCATGATGAGGGAAAGCTTGGATGGATTCATATCATCTGACAGATTAGAACTGCAGAACCAGCCTCAAGTTATCCAAAATTCCTCTTCCTCAGCAACTTCAAACCCTTAAGGAAGGCTTTTAATTCAGCCCTGGGTGCCAAAGGAACTGGTCCCTGGTTTAATTTGTAAATATAAAGTGCCAGAGGGCTTCCACCTCCTGAAGGCAGTAGCTTTGAAAAGCACAGGTGAAAGGCTAGGGCTCCTTTTCCTGCATCCTTGTCACCTGTTCTTGTTGAGGAACACACCTAGTGCAGGTCTCTCATTGTGCAGCTGCTATGGGAGCTGCAGGCTGTGCCTGGGGTGGGGGAAATGGTTCTAACCTCAGGCAAAGGGCCCCTGACCTGGCGCCAACCCTTTGTCTGACAAAGGCCATGGGGACCTGCAGCACTGGCTGGGGGTGGCCAGTCCCCTAGAGACTATAGAACCCAAATAAACAAGCAGAAGACCCCAAACAGATACCAAGTGTAAGGGGCATAAAGAGCGTGAGAGGGGCGGGTGCACAGACTGTAAGGGTGCAGAAGCCCAGGGATTCCTTCACTGACCCTGAAGGCATCAGCTCAGGCTGTAACAGTGTGACTGCACTTCAATTAAATTACTTTAAAGAACCAGACATCTGGGACTCTGCTGCAGGAAACCTGGGACTGAGACAGTGAGGGAATCTTGTCTGACTGAGTGAGTATGGTGAGAGTCAAACAGGGCACCTGGGAGTTCACTGGAGCCTCCTGCTGCCAAGGGGCTTTGGTCCCAGCAGTGAGAGTCTCGGGTGGGGCAGTTGTGACTCCCAGAGCGGCTCCTGAATGGTCAGACAGCAAAGATTCCTTAGCAATCTTTTGCCTGGCCTTTGCCCCCCACATTCTGCTCACGAGGAACCTTTCTCCTTCCAGTGCGCAAAGCCCATGAGTCACATCTGTGATGTTGTCACAAACAGCTTCCTTCCCTGGTGATACAGCTGCTTCAAATGTTACGAGATCTGAAAGTGATGCCAGTACCACTGAGGTTCATTTTATTTGTTTGAGCCTTTCTGGTGATATTTTCCTCTGCTGTGCCAAGAGCTAAAACCTCAGGGCATCCTTCACTCATTTTGTTTCAGGTGGAAATTAAATTTCTTGTTGAATCTCAGGGCTCCAAGAGCTATGGTCTTAAGAAAAATGCTGATTAATATCTAGTGTGCCCTCTGGTCCTTGGTGTGCCAGGGAAGAAGTTACCATGCTTTGGGAGAAGAATTGCTCTCAATTGCCAGTCCTCTAGAGCTGGAAGGAAAGGTGGAAGGCTTAAAGTTGCTTCTCAGTTCAAGCATTCCTGCATTAGTATGAATGAGCATGTTGGTGTCTTGCAAATACACAAACAGATTTCTACAAAACACTTGCTAATGAACCAAACCAGCAGTCTGTCCTTTCAGTGATTTGTGGGGAGTCGCTGAAAGACTCAACCTGGGGAGCTCATTACCCTGCTGAAGGAGTGCATTTTTAGGGGAGATGCTGGGAAGCTGTTAGCTGCCAGCTGTGAGGCAGGGCCAGAGGCTTGGCAGTGCCAGAGGCTTGGCAGTGCTGGGAGGAAGCCTGGGAGAGGAGACAGACATCCACTGCCTTTGTGGGCACGAGCACAGGGCTCGCTCACCATGAGGCTGTGGTTGTGGGGAGCAAGAGGGGCTGATTTCCACCCCCAGTCACTGTAATCTCAGGGCCAGGCACGCTGATATTGTGCTGTGCTGGGGTCTCGGGTTTCTGGTGTGAAATGGAGAAGAGCAGAGTCAGCACCAGTGACAAGGGAGAGCCACAGCAACCTACTTAACCACACACATGGTGTAAACCAGAGGCCTTCTGGAAAATACAGTCAGACTCCCGGGGCTTAAAAAAACAGGCACTTAATCCTATCCATCAAAGGGAGTGTGGCACTGCTCAGCCACTGCTCTGCCTCGTGGGCACAGTTCATTTGTCACCTGCAGCTATTGCACAGCTCAGCCACGAAGCTAATCCACACCATTGCCCTTTCCTCTGGGTCTGAGCACATGGGCTCACTCAGGCAGCAACTGCAGCCGCCTCCAAAAGGGATGCAAATACCTCAAGGTGCACATACACCTGAGGGCTGCACCTGCCTGTGCCTCAGCAGTTAAGAGTAGGTGAAAGGATGACCAGGGAAATGCATCTGTGCGGATGAGATGGGCTAAGGTAAAATGTGAATAATTGGAAAAGGAGTGGAAGGAAAAAGTGAAAGAGGGACCAAAATCACAATGGTTTGTATGAATGCCTCCTCTTAGCTGCTGATGAGCACTTGAGAGCTGCAAAGTGCTTGGGTCCTCCTCAGAGCCCCCCTGTCTCATCAAACCTTGGTGCGAGGTTGTGCTGCTCAAGTCTGCAACAGGTACTTTGAGAAAGCTATCAAGTTTCATCTTCAGTGTATTTGCAGGGAGAACACTGGCTTGGCACTAGGCATCAAAGGTAAAAGCAATGAGGAAAAGAGAATACTTCTAGCCTTGCCAAGAAAAATCACTTGTCTGGGAAAGGAAGAACTAAATTGATCTGAATTTTCCTGCTATTCATCAGCGTTTTGGTGCCAAGGCAGTGCATGTGAGAGAGGAAAGAAAAAGGATGATAACATGAAGAGCTCCATATTTAATATTGTGTTAATCCCTCCCCTCCCAGCTACAGCAGAGGTTTAAAATTCCTTTGCTGTACATGAGGGAAAATGTACTGATCTGTGTGAGTGTTATTATTTAGGGAAGAAAGATTTACCTTTCAGGAAATCTGCAACCGAATAAACCAATTTGGAAGTCTAAAGAAACTAATTGAAGTTTGGGGTTGTCATATATTTTTTTTTAGTTATTTATTGCTTCACAGAAGATTGATTTTGCATTTCGAACCCAAGTTTCCTTCATTGACTCCGGAAACTTAAGCAGGGGGGATGCATTTCAGGCCAAGTGTTTTGAGAAACCCTGCTAACAGCAACTGTGACAGAAGGTGAAGCAACAACACTTCAGCACCTCAACCTCTCCGTGAAAGCCCCATACGTTGGGAAGGTATATATTGTCAGGCAACTTGTGCAACAGCTCCTTGCAAGTAAGGATCTGCTTCTAGCACCCCAGTTATGTGATGGAAAATCCTGCAAAGGAGCAGGTGGAAGTGGCAAAGCCACGTGCCAGTTTTGGACCTAGAGCTCAACGTGATGGTGGCCTCCCCCAACGCCCCTGGGGAGTGGGGAGCAGTGCCTGCCCTCCAGCCCTGGCTGCCTACCGCGCCCTTTGATTTGTGGCATAAGTTTTATTCATTTATTTCTTCCTGAGCTTAGACTCATGGACTAATTAGAGGAGAACTGGTGAGCTCAGCTAACGCATTTGAACACGGGTAGCTTTAGGCTTGCATTTGGGTCATTAAAAATGAAGTAAAATGATGTTCTCTTTGCACCAGCTATTGTGAGCGGGGGCCTTGATTTGGCAGCAGTTATCTCCCCAACACCACTGCACTAATGACTTCCAGCACAGAAAGAGCAGTGTGTCATTAACGCAACAGGGTGGTGGGAATCTGCTGTAGGCAAAGCGGGATGTGGAACAGAGCAGTTTATGTCACACCTGTAACAAAGCTGGGATTAAGTGGCTGAGTTTAAACCCTTAGGAGGCTGGAAGGCATCATAAGGGGAAGCCCTTCCCTCAGGAACACACTCCCGAGGGTGTGGGCATGCTGCAGTGGGAGTGAGGTGGGTCTCCTGAGGACCTCTTCTGCCTGCTGGTATGTCCAAGCAGCCTGGGTGACCTTGATGTTTGATTCTTCATTGTTCTGTGGGATGTCTCTGGTGGCTGCAGGCAGGTTTTGGTTGAGATGGAGACCCATCAGTTTACAACATAAACTGATAGAGAAAGGCTTCATCTCAGATTGATCTAAACGACAAATGCGACATAGCTATGTATGCTGAAGCTGCTGGAGATAGCCTGTAAAGATAATTTGGCTTACCTCCCCGTGGGACAGAGGTTGTATACATTTGTAGGTTGTTATTCCCACAACAGCTGATACTGGGGCGGTGTTTGATTGAGGATTTCCCCCGCAAGCACCTTGCTGCATTTTCTCCTCGCAGTGAAAGTGAGGAAAATTGGAAACTCCACAGAAGCATACCTGCTTTTCATTTAAAAAGCTGGAGGAGGAGAACCCATACAGATTTAGAGGTGTTGTTGGCTTGTATTTTAGGGAAAACACCTGGTACAAAATAAAACGTCACTTTTGCCTACTTCAGTCCCTGATGACAGAAACCTGCATTGCAACACTAACGATGAGTGACCTGCAGAGATTTACAATGCTGGGAGGGCCCTGGGCCATCATCCTGCTGTGGGGCAGCAGTCACACTGCTCCAGGTTCCATTGAGAGGGAGGTGGAGGTTTGCTTGCATGCTGTGACAGTGGAAATGGCTCACATTTCTTGAGCTGCAGAACAAAATTACCTTCAATTTCTTCCTCAGTCACTCTGTGCCTTGTAGCAGTGCTCTCCAGAGGTGGTTGCAATTCAGGCATAAATAAAATTCGGCATGCACTGGGACTACACATACCTGGAGCCATAACTTAATGAGTTAAATCAGAGCTTTTATTATCTAATTTCTCATTGTCATCCAGTTTCTTGCATCTCTGTAGATAATTGATGTGGAGAATAGTTCTTGCCTTCTGGAAACTGGCTGCCTTTTGAAATGCTCCCATCAGAGACGCTTTTTTCAGGCTTGTACTTCTTTCTTCTCATTATCTTGTTAATAGGCCTGACTCCGCCAAGTGGAGGAAGGACAATGTACTGGCAGGGTACCCGAGGCCGGTGTGCCTTTGCCTTGGACATGTGGGCTCTGAGGCCTCGGGAGCAGCTCCTGCCAGGTGAAGGGAGGATAATTCCTCTTTCTGCCAGAAGAGCTGTAAGGGTGGCTGCAGCCTGGTAGAGGGAAGCCACAACCGGGGCTGAAAATGCCTCGCAGCAGGAGGGCTAATCCCCTGGCCACTGCTCCTGTTGGGAGGCTCTACGGCTGCTCTTTTGGCAGAGGAGCTCTTTTCAAATCTCAAAAATCCCAGCTGCAAAGGCAATGCATCTTTGAAGTCTAGAGGAGTATAAAAGACTGCAGATAAACCTGAAGAGTTTTCCCCAGTAGCTAAACCCCTGGGTTATATCTGTTGAGATTGTCGAGAGAAGATCCAACAAATATTTGTAACAGATTTCTACCGAGGATGCCTCATATTCACATGAAAGAGTGGAGACGGCTGCTCCTGCAGCTGGGGAGGGTGAGCCTGCATGCAAATATCGCTGTGCTCTTTTGGGGGCAGCTCCTTTTCCTTTCCAGCCTTGTGCTTGGGCATATCTGGCAGATGTGCCTTTCTTTTCAGATTTGTCCTTCCCCGTTCCCTGTGCAGTGTTTGGAGCGCCACGTGTTCGGCTGTGGCACGCAAGGCAGGGAGCAGCGTGCACAGGGGGACAGAGGTAGCCAGGCTTCCGAGGCATGTGGAATGAGGGTTGGCAGAAAAGGGGCTCTCACATAAGGCAGCAGGCATCAAGGTCTCTCCTCACTGCACCTAATCCTGCTCTGCAGCTGGAAAACCCCTTCTTCCCACAGAGACCTCGTCTTTCATCACAGTGCGCATTTCACCCTCAGCCTTCCCTCTGTCTTGCCGTTCCAGTTTCCTCCGCTCATCTTCTGTCTCATGATCTCAGGGTTAGGAGGCTCATGCCCCACCTCAGACCATGGCTCATCCTGCCTTAAAATGTGCTGTGAGTACCTACACAGGTGAAATGCTGCTCCTGGTTTGGCCTTGCAGGCTCCCTGCAGAGAGGACTGGTGCCTGTCAGGCTGAGTCCTCGGATGTCAAAAGTGAATAAATGAGCTGTGTTTTACTGGGATATAAATCAGGATGCCCCGGTGCCCTCTGGGCGCGTGCCCCGGGCTGCAGTGGGATGTGCGGTGGTGCATGTGCGCCCAGCCTGGTCCTGCCTGCAGGATGAGCTCCTGCTGGGAATGCACCAGCACTGGTTAGATAAGCCCAATAGTGCCCTCTGATGCAGCCCACACAATAGCAACTAGCACAAATAATAACTTACCAGCAAAAACCCCCTATTTGGGAGCGTTCTGTTTCAAACTATAGTTTTCAAGCCTCCATCTCCTTTTTTGCCATCACTGCAAAGAGGTTTGCTGTGTCCAGTGGTTGTTTCCACCCTGGGAACTCACCATTTGCTGTGTCACAGCTGGCTGGTGTTACTGCTGCTTTGGCACTGAGAGAGACCAAAATTTGGTTGGTCAGTGGTTTCATGATCAGGCCCTGTGAGATACAGCATGAGTTACAGAACGAGAAACAAAGAAGGGTTTGTATTGAAATAGAAGTGGTTCTCGTGGGTTTGACACCACATATGGCAGGGACATCTGCAGAAATGAATTTGCTGCTGTTTGCTTAATAACAATAAGCAGGTTGAGACAGTATGTTAGATCTCACAAAAGGAAACATGACTTTTCGGTTATAATCTCTATTTTTTTTAATTGCAATGTTCACTGCTGTTTTCTTGAAATTCAGTAGCAAACAGTGGGAAGGCATTCAACTGCAATGAAAAGGAAAGGCTGCCCCAGAGGCACATGCCTGTCAGAATGCTCTATGAGATGTCCTGTGCAGAGGCTGATGTCTTGATGAGGACCAAGCATTGTGAGCTCCAGCTCAAGGCTTATACATGTTGGCAAACTCACTTGACTGGTTTGAGATTAACATTATGGGTGAGCTGTTAGAAGCCTACATGCAGCAGGCTGAGAGCAGGAGTGCCAGCTCCTTGCTTTCGAGCACGATGCCATCTCTGTGACGAACAGCAGTGTCTCGGTGAGAGAAAGCTTTTAATATCACAGGGCCAACATTGTCGATTCTTCAGGAGCCATGAACCTGCTCTTCCCCCCATAAGAAAAACCTGCAGTGCTGTTTTTCAGGCCTGTCTGGTTTTGAACATACATCACAGAATTATAGAATTATAGAATGGTTTACTTTGGAAAGGACCTTAAAGATCACCTTGCTCCTACCCTCCTGCTGTGGGGCAGGGACACCATCCACTAGGCCAGGCTGCTCAGGGCCCCATGCAGCCTGGCCTTGAACACTTCCAGGGATGGGGCAGCCACAGCTTCTCTGGGCAACCTGTTCCTGTTAGCAAATGCTTAGGTAAAAGCAGAGGAGGGCACCAAGGAAGTGCCTCAATGCCAGCCAGGCTCCAGGTTGTGAAGAAGGACCTTGTGCTCTGCACTAGGGGGGACACAGTGTGGAAACCACCTCTGTGAGCAAAGCTCTGCTGTTCCGTTTCCTGCTGCTGCAGAAGGACATGTGGTGGGAGTTCTTAAGAAAAAACTTAATGTAAAATGTAGACTTTTGCTATCAGAAGAACTCCCTCAAAAAGGATAAGTCATAGTCACTAGTAGAATCTGAAGCAAGGCATTTCAATGCCTTGTGATTTTCTAGGTCCATTTTCATGCAGGAGTTTGTTTCGCTCTCATTTTTGCCAGCCTGAATACCAGAAAACACTGTTCCTCTGCTGACCAGTGAGTGCCTTATAAAATGCCCTGCCTCTGCCTGGCAGTGCTTTCCTGCAGGAGTGCAGGGGGTCACCCCATAACTTTGCAGTAGTTAAGAGGGCTTTATAATTCCCAAGTGCTGTCACAGGCACACGAGGCTGGGGGACGTCTGTGAGCATTTAGAGAATGCTGCGCCCTGCCGTACACGTGGCTGTGAGTGTGACACGCTGAGACATCCCTGGGAGAGCAGAGCTCTTAATGCAACAGCGTGACAATCATACTTCAAAGCTAATTGACGACACGGGCTTGCTAATTTTACAGAGGTTAATGGATCTTCTTGGAGCCGTGTGTATGAGGAGTGCTGGGGACTTAGCATCTTTTTCTCCCCCACGGAGTTCTTTGACCATATATAGCCAAGGTATCAACTTACAGGCCTGGGATTTCAGCTTTCTGTTTAGATTTCAGATGAAAGGCTGCAGTTGGAAGTGATTGTTATAAATATTTCCTGCTATCTGGTAGCAGGCTGACTTCAGTCCCTTCTAAGGAATTCACCATAATTATCCTTTACAAAACTGCAATGAAATGAACCGCTCCTGGTGGAGGCCAGTGAATGGAGCGTGTCCTCCGGCTGCCCCGGTGGGATGGAGCTGCACCACGTACCAGAGAGCTCACTGGGGGCTGGAGTCCTGGGTCAGGGACTCACCAGCACTGCTTTTGCAGTCTTGACCCTCCCTGGTTGCTTTCTCCTTGCTTGCTGGCAGGGTGCTGCTGGCCAAGGCACTGCTGGAGTGACCAGGACTGGGCCAGTTTGTAGAAGCTGGGGGTTGAAATGCATCCTCAGGCTTGCGAAGGAGGTGGAAGGAGTCAGTGGAAAGGGCAACCTGCTCCTGCGGCCACATAGGGCATGGGAGATGGGACTGGGCACTCTTCACTTTGCGGGAGCCAAAGGATTCACCTGGGCTCTGCTCTCTGTTGGCCACCAGCAATGAGCTCCCAGTGGAAGGAAGTGCCAGCCAGCTCATCATCCAGCTGTCCTTGGTTCATGAAGGAACATCTCCCCTTGAGTGCCGCTGGTGCAGGGCAAAGGTTGGACATTCCTGGGAGAAACCTTCTGTGGTTTCCATTCTTACGAAAAAGTAAGGAGTGCCGTGGGCATTTGGGGCCATCACTGCTCATCTGGAGAAGCCCAGGACAGGAGCCTGGGTAAGTTCTTTCAGACTCAGTTGACTGACCAGTTTGTCATCCAAGTGCTCAGAGTAACAGGGAGGAAAAGTGCTGTCACCCTGCCCAGGATTCTTCCTTTTTCATTTTTCCCTTCATCTCTTTATCTCACCTATCTTTTTGAATCTCTTCATGGATCAAAAACTCACATCAAACCAGCCAGAGCTGCCACTACATGCAGAAGGGCTAAAAAAAATAAAAATGCAGCCACATCAGTTAGAAATCCTGACTCTTGGGGCCTCTGAAAATTTGTGCCACAGAAATGCTGCACAGTTGTGCAATTCAATGCCTCTGAAGAATAAATTTGCTTTAAAAAAAAAATCCATCAGCATATTGCATATATTTATAGTTAGCTGCAAGCCTTTCCAGTGAGAACTTTTAGAATTTATTTTAAATTAAAGTGACTAGCATGACATACCAGTACTTAGCCTTTTAACAAAAACATTTTAGTCGTATAAATACAGTTGCTATTATTAAACTCTAGGGAAAGCCAGCAAGCTGCTCCAAATAACATCCCTCTGGTCTGCCTGTCCAAGATCTTCTGTTCATACCCAGAACCAAGACATTTGAACACCTTGTTGGACATCAGGGGTTCATTTTATTTTCTGTTTCCTTGATGGCTTTTGAAGCTTGTTTTAAACTTTGTTTCCACTTTCTCTTCTTTATTCCCTTCTCCTTTCCATTATATTACTCCTTATGCTCTTTTTCCTTTTCCTTTAGGCTTTTTTTTCTTCCCCCTCTCTCATTGCCCAGGGAAGCCCAATTCTCAGTGGTAGTTTCTGGCCTTTCTGAAGGCATCCTGAAACCTGTTTGCTAAATCACTTGCTGGGACTGACTTTCAGGACATCACGAGTTGCCCTCTGGGTTAGCAGAGTGTAAGAGTACTTCTGTGCATTGAAAAAGTGCCTGTAAATGAGATTTAAGAAAATCTCTGTCCACTTATTCTGTCTGTATTTACATCTTTCAGAAGTGCCAAGGGAGAGGAAATTTTGGTGCTCCAGAGTACACACCAGACAGAGAGGTGGACAGATTTTGACCTGTGACCAGCACAGTGCAGGGAGGACCTCCTTTTTGGGGACCTCCCCCCACTGAAGAGCTCTCTATAGTTAAAAAACAGGCAGCCAGTGACTGGGGTTATTCCCATCTCCTCCACATTAGTCTTCACCCAGCTCATTTCCAAACAAAAGCTGAGCAGCTATTCCTCACGCAGCTTTTAAGCCTGTGTGGCTGCTAAGAGAGGGAGGATGCAATAAATCACCCAGTCAATTAACGAGGGACTTTCTCCTTATTTGTAACCTCCTTTCAAAGCAAATGAGTATGACTGGTAATGAAAGGAAACATATGCAATAGTTAAAAATAGGTGTCTGAGGCCAGTGGGGGAAATCTTCGCCCTGCTGTGTGTGGCATCCAGCATCTGCAGTTTGCCTGCATCACCTCTCCACTCTCTCCCTCCCAGCACCCACAGCAGCTTATTCCTTCAGGTGGTGAAGCAGCATTTCCACATCCAGTGCCATGCCAGCACCATCCCACTCACAGGACTTTGCAGACTTTGTACAAACCTAAAACCCCCATAAACCTTGCCCTTGCGGATGGGAAACTGAGGCACGGGGCTCTGGGAGCAGCCTGCAGCATTGCAGCAACTCCCCTGCCAGGCCAGGGGCTTTGGGGTGAGCTCTCAGGAATTCAGCAGCCCACAGGTGGGACTTGAGTCTGCCGGGAGGAGAAAAACAGCAGCTGTGTTCTATTCACAGCCTCCTCTTGCTGGCTTCAGTCGAGTGTCTCCTGAGGGAAACCAACAGACCTTCCCAGGGTTTCTAATGTGCTTTAGCATTTTGCTGAGCTGAAAGGCTGGCTTCAGCTCTACACGCTGCATTTCAAACCTGGAATAGAACCTCGTGGGTTTGGGACATAGGGGTTTTTTTCAAAAATAATTCCTTGAGGTCTTTCATGTTCCTTGGCACCTGCCTCCTAGTTAGTCTATGTCCCTTAATGTGCGTTATAAGGGAAAACCAGGGCAGCTGCTCATGGCTTGGAGGTCCTGATCCGTGTACCTGGGAGGCACAGCACTTTCCAAAAATGTAAGAGCATTGATTTGATGGGCTAAACAAGGGCACATCTGTGTCAGGCTGGATGGACAGGATACTGGACAGAAGGAACATGATAGCATTGTCCAAAACAGTGTGGGTCCATGGTGTTGCCCTGCAAAATCAGGATTTGCTGTCTGTGACAGAAAGTGGAAGTAGGAAAGCCTAAGATTTTAGCATTTATCTTTCTCTCCAGCATGGGACATTGAGAGGTATCAGGAGTGTTCTCTGAATATTAATTTCTGTTTGCTTTGTCCTTATTCCAGGCTTTCTTTCTACCTCTCTTAATTCTGACAGTTTAAAGGACTCTAAGAGTTACGATTCAGAATTAAAGGCAGACAATCTTAGCCATGCTCTGAAAATAGCTGAAACTTTGCAATGATGGGGCAGTGATTCCCTCTGTCCCTGTCTGAGCTGGTCACTTTGGTCCATCTCAGCTGTCTCGCCCTGAACTGCTTTTCTTCAGCTCAGCAGCACCCACCTGCTCACACTCCTCTGCTCCCCTTCTCACCACAAAAAACAGGGCCTGGCAGTGCTGCTGCCAGCATGATTAGGGCAGTAATCCATAATAACCCGTAACCAGGAAAAAGGCAAACACTCAAGCAAGTATGGGGGAAAAAAAGCATTTAATCCCTGTAACAATCGCTTTATTGTTGGGTTTGGTTTTTTGGTTTGTTTTTTTTTTTTAGCCTGGAGGTTTTCTGATGGTTCAAGAGATAAAAAAAAAGCCGTTCTGCCATATCTGTAGCATTAGTAATCACCCAAGTAATTGCATTGTTTGTAAACTGTGCGGTAACGAGCATGTGTAGGGCTGTGATGCAGGAAGCAGAGCTGAATCTGGCCGAGGGTGCCGGGCAATATGCAGTGCAGAAGCAGTGATTATTAATAGTACATGTTGACTTAGGCTGATAATGCCCCAGAGCCTTCGTGCTCTGCATCTCACCAGCGGGAAGCGGACGCTTGGTGCGGAAGACAAACACCTTGTAACCAGGAAACTGCCCGTGCCTGGGCTTCCCGGGGCTGGATTGTCCTTGGAGATAGCATTTCCCCAGGACAGAGCTCTTGGGGTGCGTCCTGAGCAGACACCAGGGTGGGGGATGTGACCCGTGTCTTGCGGTTTTCTTTTCACGAAGGATTAGGGAGCTGCGTTCGGACGCGGTGCACGACGCGGGTTTGCCTATGGGGAGTTAATTATTCCCATCACCAGAGATAATCAGTGCTGAGCCCTATTTTTGGAGGCAAATGCCAGGTGAGCTGGTGAAATATTAAATAGGAGAAGTTACTACGTAGTCGGTATTACACAGTCCCTCGTTGAAGAGGGAGAAAAGAAATTTAACTGAAAAAATACAAAACCTCAGGGTACTGAAATAAGAAAATGCTAGATTAATCCAGGAAAAATCCCCTAAACCAACCCAAAGCCTAGAATCATCACCTTTTCTTGTTTTCTGGCTCTCATTCAATCTTTTAAAACAGGACCATATGTGACTGTCAAGGCCCTGGTAGGGGTGGGGAAGAAATTTTTTATTTACTTTCTTCTTTAAACGTCTCTTTTTCTACTCTCCATCTTTCCCAGAATTCCCTGAGCTTATGGGAAGAAATCTCTGATATAGCAAATGAAAAGTAAAACCATGGTTATGGTAACTTGCAGCATTTCAGAATTAAGAAAACTGTTTAGCAAAAAGAAGTAAGAGAGCAGTTGTTCTTTCCCTCCATTTTTTGAAAATTTTGAAAAATTAATGAAATGCTGAAAGAAAAGTCAAAGAAATGGGTAGGAATCAGCAACAGTGAGGATGTAAATTAATGGCAGGGAATTGGGTATTTTAATAATAACAATAATAATAATAGTAGGAATTAAAAAGAACACTGAAAATAATACTGTAAAAACCAGTCAGGGGAAATGTGGTATTCAAACATTTTGTTTGAAGAATAGAGAGGGCTCGACATTTTCAGAAAATAGTTCCAAGATAAGTTTTGGGTGGGGAAAAAACTTCTAGCAAGATATTTTTGGGCAGGTCTGATAGTAAATATTATTCTTCTAAAGAGAATTGTGGACATTCAGAGGAAATAAAGAGGTTTTCCTTAAGCCAGAGCTACAGGTGGCCTCCACTCAAATGTAGTGATTCATGCTGCCTTGTTTAAGGATCTGAGATCCCTTATATTCAAAAGGAAAACTGGGAAAGGCTCCAGCCATAAGGGCAATTAGTACTTCAGATGTGAAATTTAGAGCCAAAATTTTCTCAAACGAAGATATTTCTCATTGTAGGGCACTACTTCTCATACCACATGAGCTGAAATTCCAGTTGGTAAAACAAGCAGCTAAAATGTCACCCATAATATTTAGAAAAATGATCTTATTGCACAAGGTGGTGATTTTAAGGGGTTGTGCCAAACACCAGCGTGCAACTTAACATCATCAGAGCTCAGGAAACATCACCTGCAACCCAGGGCCACTGGCATCTTGGTTAGTGAAAGCTTTCCTAAGGATTTCTCCAACTCTCCATCTAGGCCTGGATAAGGCCTCTGAGGGGCACTTTTTGGCAGCAGAGAGCTGTTTCTTCTGTTTTCATTGCAGCACTAGGGGGGAACAGGAGCCTTGGCAGTTGAGATCTCCCAAACCTGGTCTGTAAGAGATGACCACAGATGCAGCACAAATGCCTCTTCCCTTCTGGACATTTAACAAGAAGTGACTAAAAACCTGTGCTTGCGAGTGGGGCACTAAATAGCTAAGAATTGCAGTAGTAATGGTGGGAGGAATCGATTTTTTTTGTTACTTAGATTTGTGAGCAAGTTTCTTTAGTGCCTATGGAACTAAAGGATCATTTGGGGACTTAGGGTTTCTTTTAAGAAACATCATATTTGAGGATAGGTGTCTGGTGAGGCATCCATGGACTTCTGTCGTGGCAGGCCTTAGGAAGTGGTATCATTGGTTTTCTCAAGTTGAAAACAACCAAAATTGCTTTTGTTGCAGAGTAAGTGGTTTGGATCCTATTTTCCCACTGCACATTGTACTCTGCAGACTAAAAAAGACATGAGAAATAGAAGTGACTGATTTTTCCATTCCTTAAGCTGCCTCCATGTGGGTTGATTGCTCAGGGGATTTCAAGGCAGACTGAAACACAGACAAACGCTGGCTTCGTGTACGCTCTTAAATATTGCTGTGTTTTGAATTTTATTAGAAACTTGGCAGGCTTTTGCTCGAGCTCTAACTGCCTTTTCTGCCTTCAGTTTATCAGCTCCCATAATTTTAGATGCACAATCACTGTGTGCAACCGTGTAGCCCAGCACGCATGAGCAAGGGAAGCACTCTAAAAACATGTCTGGTTAAAGTACTTGTCAAATTAGTAGCTGTCAGCCAGGGTGAATTAGACCCCAAATGGTACATGCACAAGTGAGGAAACACATTCTCCAGCATGCCTTGTGCTATCAGTCCTGCTGTGCTTGGACAGGGAACTTAACCCAGGAAAAAGCCAGGATCTTCTCTCACTCACATTCTCGGAGTTCTGCCCAAAGACACCTTGGGTATATGTACTCGAGGGGATATGTGTTCAAAGGAGAGGATGTGATAAACCCATACATCTGTCAGAAAGTAAACACAGCCTCGTGATCTTTCTGAGCTGACTGCAGCTCTAAATCCTGCCGATGAGGCAGCCATAATTCCTTGTGCGAGACGCTGAAGGCAGATGTTCAAATCCTGGTTTAACAGGGGAAGTAGGTGTTTTTCCATTGCTCCAAAGAAGCATTTGACTTGTGAAATCAGTGCCCTTTATTTAGTTTTGCTGCAGTTTGTCCTGTCCAGAGTCCAAAATGCAGAATGGCAGGTGCTCCTGTATCTGGCTGATTAGGTCTCCCAAACCTGTGGGGATGTGGAAGACGCGAGCAATTTGGGGAGAAGAGATGGGTGCAAAACTCTTGCAGAAGGAACCCAATTCTTTGGAGCAGCACCAGCCCTCAACACTTTGATGACCAAAAGGCAGGAGAGGAAAAAAGGTGATTGATAACTGTTAGTGCTATTAATGTGACAAGATGCTCTCTTGAGCATGGTCCAGGCCACAGCACATTTGGGAGTCGTTGGCAGCCTGCCACCTGCAAGGGAGATGTTTGTGGTCTCTATCAGTGTGAGAGGAGGAAACTCTCTGCTTGATTTTGCTTCCCACACCAAGAGAACCTATGCTGGCTGGTGTGCAGGCTCTCCACTTGTGAGGAACTGAGATGTGCCTCGGAGGTGGGGACACAGTTGTTCTTTGGGACACTGCTGCCTTAGGGACAGCAAGGGCTTTGCCTGGTGTGGCTGGCACAGCTCTCCGAAGCAGAGGTTTCATCACACCACGGGGAAACACCAGGGAAATAAGCCAGGCTTCCAGGTAGTCTATCAGACGCCCACATCACCCAGTCTCAAGGTGGAGAGATAATAAAGATGACGTGGGGAAAGGCAGTCTGCGCCCAGGGAGGTTTTCATAAGTGAAATTGAAAATAAATCACTGCAGACGTGATGGCTCATGCCAGCTCTCCTCCATGCTCATCCCCTCGCTCTGCTTTCCTTTCCATTTGCTAATTCCTCTGCTGCAACACACTGCTATCCTGGTTTACTACCCAGCTGGGATAGTCTCTGAATCTGCCTTGGAGAGGAGCTACACAGGCACAAAGCAACCATCTCAGCCTGGGAGAATAAATTAGGAAATGAGGACTGGAGAGGCTGACACATTTGATGTTGCAGAATTACTGAACTGATTAACAGCACGGCCCACAGCACTCTGGCATATTTATGTGCCCCCTTGAAACTGAAAGCCCACTGCCATGGTGCCAAAAGGCAGCCCCCAGGAAGGTGGGCTCCATGGCCTGCCCCTCCCCTCCCATCATTCCAGAGAAGTTAAAGCAAGGTCTGGGAAAGCAGTTGTGTGCTGGAGACCTTATGAGATGTGGCTCAGAATAGAAACGCTCTGCCTCACCACAGCCCTCTTGGAAGCCATCTCTCAGCCAGAAGGGGCTTGTTCCCATCTCTTTACTGACAATCCCCCAGCTGTAGAGCAGGAGAAGCTAGGGTTTGCACACTTCCCTGAGTGGTTTTTTGGGTTCTTGGGTGAAGGGCAGCTGTTTGTGCCATGTTTTTTGCCATCAGAGATGTGGGTCTTTGTTTTGGAGCAGATGGGCAAAGGCAGCAAAGCGCAGATGTCTCACGGTCATGAATTTGGAGGGAAGGCTGGACTGTGCTGTTATTTTGCCATGCTTTGGGAAGCCAGCCTGCTCCCTGGGCCCAGCTTGGTGTGCTCCTGGCCTCCCATCCAGCCAGCCTGGCTTGCACAGCTGTGCCTTGGACATGTCAGCCGTGGCACAAGAGTCACTGAGTCCATTCCCACACCCCACACTCCAACAGGGCCAGACAGCGACTGCTGCAGGGACTCCCACCTGCCACCAGCCAGGAGCAACGGTAGCCCAGAGTTTAATGAAAAACAGCATTGGCAATTTGATTTCTCCAAGTTATTTTTTAACTAGACTATCCCAGGTACTTCTGTCCTCTTTCATAACAAAACTCTCCTCCTCTAAACACCAGGTGATTCTCAGGGTGCTGTTATACAGCTCTTTGTGGCATGGTGAAAACCAGCTCTTTAAGGCTTAAAATCGGCTCTGGATAGTGCTGAACCGTACAGAGCAAGAGGTGCTGGAACAGCAGGGCTGCCTGGAAATGTCATAGAATGGAGAGTTCCACTTCCAGGCTGCTGGTGAAATCTGCAGCCAAAAGTCTGCCTGCTGCTGCCGAGCAGGAGGCAGATGAGCTTGTGGGGGCTGGAGGATGTTGTCTGTGCTGCCTCGAGCAGCAGAGAGCTGTGTGAGAGATGGATGAGTTTCGAGAGATGGATGAGTTTCAGGAAATGGCTGTCCTTGGAGTAAGCCAGGACCCGCTGTCCCCGTGCCTGAGGCACATCAGCCATGCCAAAGTCCAGCCAGGGGTTTTCTCAGGCAGTGGCAGTGGTGCCACTGCACACGGGGATGCAAAAGGGAGGGGGGCTGGGGCGGCTCTCCCTCGGTGCGGTGGGCTGAAGTGCAAGGCAGTGATCTGAAGCATTTTGAAGATGTTTTCTCCTGATGTCTTTCCATTTGACATGAACCCAACTCTCCTGGCAAGAGCCCAGGAGTGCATTGTTGCTTAGAATCATAGAATCATTAAGGTTGAAAAAGAGCTCCGGTATCATCGAGTCCAGCCTTTGACCAAACACCACCATGTCAACTAAACCACAGCACTGAGTGCCACATTCAGTCATTTCTTGAACACTTCCAGGGATGGTGACTCCACCACTTCCCTGGGCAGCCTGCTCCAATGCCTGACCAGCCTTTCAGTGAAGAAATTCTTCCTGATGTCCAATCTGAACAGCTTGAGGCCATTTCCTCTTGTTCTGTCACTAGTTGCCTGGGAGTAGAGGCTGACCCGCACCTTGGGTCAAATTTCCTGCCAGGGATTTGTAGAGAGTGATAAGGTCTCCCCTGAGCCTCCTTTCTCCAGGCTAAACCCTCCCAGCTCCCTCAGCTGCTCCTCACAGGACTGGTGCTCCAGACCCTTCACCTCGGTGTCCTTCCTGAATTGAGGGGCCCAGAACTGGACACAGCACTCGAGGTGTGGCCTCACCAGTGCCAAGTACAGGGGGACAATCCCTGCCCTGCTGGCCACACTATTCCTGGTACAGGCCAGGCTGCCACTGCCTTTTTGGCCACCTGAGCACAGCTGGCTCATGTTCAGGTGCTGTCAACCAGCACCCACAGGTCCTTTTCTCCTGGGCAGTTTTGCAGCCACTCTTCCCTCAGCCTGTAAGTGCTGCAGAAGGTTTTGAACCTGCTACTGATGCCTTTTCTTGGTCTTAAAATCAAGAGCCAAACACGGTTAGAAGGGAAAAAGGGATTTTACCTTGGTATTTATTTTAAGGATCCTTGGTGCACTCCGTCCAGGTGGAGCACGCTGGAATGCACATCCAAATGCACACCAAAATGCTCCCCCGTGGGTACCCCTGAAATGCACACACACAATAGTTTGAGTATAAAATTATAGGCTTTACCAATTAGCATATCTATCAAAGATTCCCCAGTGAGAGACTGAGTGAACCCCCCTCCCCGAGGAACCTTCTCCCCATGGACAGGCCTATCTTAGTTTACAAAATGTGTTCCAGAGAAGGCCTTGGTGTCTGAGCCTTCCAGGATGTTTGGTCTCCTCGCTTAATGGAATACTGGGCCTATGCTAGTTATCAAACCTGAAGAATTAGAAGTATGTGGGCTAAAAGGCCCTTAAGAATACATAAAAGTTATACAAAAGAGTATATAGAGGGGATATATATAAAAAGCAAAAAAAACCATCATGGCATCACTACCATTGGCCTCAGCCCCTCAGCCTGTCCAGATGCCTGTTGCAGAGCCTTCCTGCCCTCCAGCAGAAGCTCACTAACAGCAAGCAGGACTCACCTCGCAAGGAGCATGGGGATGAGCTGGCTCATGCTCAGCTGCCCACCACATCCCACACTGTCTCTGTGCAAGCAGAGAAGTGTCAGGGCTGAAGTCCTGTCAGTCCTGGGTGAATGCTCATTATCAGTCTGACTCTATGAGTGCTCTGCAAGGAGCCAAGTGCCTTCTGGCCACATCAGCCTTGCTGTGCATTTCCAGGCAAACCTGCAAGGAAGCACGTGCCTAGGATGTAACACACATGCTGCATGTGCAGCACGTTTCCTTGTTGCAGGTAGATGCAAAGGTGCTGACTCAAATCCCTCAGGAGAATCAGGCAAGTTCTTTGTTGGCTTCTCCATGTCTCTGAATTATTCAAGCAGTTCAAAGTAGATAGTGGGTTACTCAGGGACCCTCTGTGAGAAGCCAGAATGGAGACAGTCTGGTGAAAAATGCAGGGAGATTAGGAAAGCTGAAGCAGTAGGATCCCCTGGGCAGATAGCCAGGGAGGCTCTGCTGAGGAAGCAGGACTGCTAACGTTGGAGGTGGTGATTGGATCAGAGAAGTGGGTGCTTGTAGCTCCTGCACCTGACAGTGTCCATGTTCATTCTCGGCCCCCCTTGCAGGCATTTTGTCCCCTGAATTTCAGCAGTATTGCTCAGGGCAGAAATCAGTGCAGTTTTATAGGATGTAAGTCAGTGCCTCCAGCCAAATCTGGTTTTGAATTCGGGAGCAGCAATCAACCAGTACAGCCCCCTTCTCGAACTTTTCACAGTTGTGTGTCCATTTCAGGCTTTGCACATCTGTGCCTATCAAGTGCTCCCCAATTACAGAAATATGGCATACAGAATCACTCGTCTCTTTCAGGAGCGAGTGAAAAATTCGCCTTGTGTTTCCTGGTTTTGGCAGCGAGATTCTCAGCCTTTTATCCGAAGCCCTTGAGATGTGAGAAGCAGGGATGGTTCCTTGCACGCTGCAGATGGGCTGCTGCATGACAGAAATGAAATGATTCGTCCTGTGTGTAATCCAGAGGCTCAGCTGAGTTACTCATCAAGCCCTTTATAAACCACTTTGTAGACTGCCACTGCTGCTTATTACCTATGATATCTTACATTGTCTGATGAGTTACAGGATTTTGCCTGCTGCTTCTTCCATCACATTGAACTCTGAGCAGCTTTAGTGTCTCAGGCAGCTTCTGCTGACTCAGAGCAAGGCAGCCCTGCTGATGAGCAGTGAGTAGTTTGGAAGTGCACTGTGCAAACCACTGGGCACCTGGAAGCTGAAGGGTGTGGGCTTCCATCAGGTACACTTGGAAACATTCAGCATGGTGGCATCTGGGTAAGGAACTTTCTCCAGCTCTCTGTGTTTTGCTGCTAAGCACACGGGCATTGGTCACGAGGAGGCCCATTCTCTGTGATCTGCGTGGAGTTGGGGTGCAATAGGATTTTACATTGCATTTTCTGGAGTTTTGAGTTTCATTTCCTCACCAGCGAATACAAGTCCGTGCTGGAATGGAAAGCACTGAAGTGCTGGAGAAGGTTCTAGTGGAAGCTCTGTGGGAGAAGCACTGATATGAAAATGTCCAACTTTGGGTCATCACGGTGTGGTGGGGATAAAGGGATCAGCTGAAAGTCTCTTACACTGTGTGCTGCTGCCTCTTGCTGCAAACTTTTTCCCTTTTTTTTTTCTCCCCTTACTCTGTGCAAGGCAAAAATACCACAGCTGCTTTCTCTGAAAAGGCACGTCTTCTAAACAGCTCTTGTGTCTGGGAGGCAGGCAGTGAGGTACTCTGAATGCATCAACACAAAACCCCCTGGAAAACATTTTTTATGTCACAGCCATCCTGGTGGCGTGCTAGGAGACAAGCCTTGCTGGTGGCATAATTCAGGAGCTCACTCTGCTTCAGAAGATGGTTCCTGCTATCAGTATTTCCAAAATAAAACAGTCAGGACTTCCAGAGATATGGAGAGGGCAGCCTGCCTGCCTAGCCCTGAGCCACAGGGTGGTTTTGGGCATGGCAGGGCTGGATTTGGGGTGGCCTGGCACAATCCTGAGAGAAAGCTGCAGGAGGCAGGGTCCATCCATGCTCCCTGCAGCAGCACAAGGATAATGGGCAGACATGAGCGATGGGAGCTGATCCTCAGGTTCTCTGTAGGCTCCTACAAATTTGGCCAGAGTCTGAACTATTAACCAGTTAAGAGAAAAACGCTTTTTTCTTTTAAAGAAGCACTGCCTGGGGTTGGATCTAAGGCTTTGGTAGGTACCTTTAGCTTTAACTCTCTTGTATTTGTTTGGCAACCCAGCTCTGTTTTGTAACCATGTAAAATGAGAGGGATTTCCAAAGAGATCTGGAGTTTCCCCCACCATCTCTAGCAAGAGTCCCTCTCTGCAGTCTCACAGTCCTGTTTCTTCACACTTCTGTCCAGAGTTCCCCTACGCTCACAACCTGGGTTGCTGAGCTCCCGGTCCAGCCTCTCTCGTCCCTTTTCTGTGTTGATGTCATTGTCCTCCTTTGAAATTATTTCCCCCCTTGCTGCCTTCACCTTGTCAGAAATCAGAAAATACCAAGGGCAGGACATTTTCCCCACGGTCTAGCTCAGGAGGGAGGGCCTGGAGGGGCACCACACCATGGGCAGAGCTGGTTGGCAGGAGGAGGTTGGGGAAAGAGTCTCAGCCACAGCGCTGGCCCCAGCCCCAGGCTCCGCTGCATCACCATGACCTACATACACCCCTGCTGCTGGTGGATGCTTTCCCAGACTTTTAAAGAGTTTGTTCCCCTTGGCCTTGCTGGGAGGGGCCAGGGAGGTTTCCTGGGGCCAGGCTCAGCACATTGCTCTCCTTGGAAGAGGTCCTTAGCATGCACTTTTTGCGGTGTAAATAATGAATCGTGCATTTAATATTAAACATCCTGTGCACTTACCAGACCTTGTTGCACACATGAAACTTGGCAGATGAAGGGCATGAAGGTGGTTTGTCTTTACAGCCATGCAGGATTTCTAATGTGCCCCATTCTTATTTTTTTGGTGGGGAGCAAGGTTTGATCCTTTGCTCTTCCCTCTGCTGCTCCAGTCACACCTCAGTGCATCTTCTGCCGTGCTGAGCACAGTCCTCGGAGTTCCTCGGCCTTGGCCATCCTGCCCTTTCAACCATGGCTACCCACATCTCCTCATCCTTCTGCACTAAAACCTCAGCTGCCTACATGGCAATAGTTCAGTGCACAGCCCAGGAGGACCACAGACACGGGCAGAGAAAGCCTGAGGGATTTGCTTATAGTGAAACAGCAGAAATGTGTGTGCAGAGCTTGGTGGAACCAAGACAAGACTGTTTACTGGCGGGGAACTCAGCAGGATGCTGGAGCTCAGCAAGGATGATGGAGCAAGAGAAAATTAGTCATTTGGGAAGGAAGGACTGTCAGTGCGGTGGGTGACGTCTGGATGGTTAGCTCACGGACTTCCAGGGTCATGCTGGGAACCCCATCACTGGAGTAATTTAAAATCCAAATGTACTCCGCCCTAGGGAGGGATCCTGCATGGGCAGCAGGAAGCTTGTGTGTATAGGCATGGATGCATCCCTAGGTGAGGTGGTGGACAGCAGCATGATGAAGTTGGTTTTTCCATCTCTGATTTCTGTGACTCACCAACCATCAATCATTTTGGAAAGCTAACCACATTACTCCACAGCTTCAGGTGAATAAGGAAGCAGGCAGACTCCCTGGGGATCTGACACACTGGGAAGCAGGCATCCATCTGGGAGAGCATTATTGCATTAGCTCAGCATTCCTGTTGGTATTGATGCATGTTCTGCTCGTGCATTGCTCCTCACAAGGGAAAGGCTGCGTGGGATAACACAGCGGGTGATGAGACAAGGTCGGGCACCCTGCTTAGGTGCCATTATTTATTTGTATAAAATTCATGGGAAGCAGAGAGAGGGAAAAAATCTGGATGAGGATGAAAAATGATGTTGCACATAAAGCTAGCTCTGAATCTATAGAGCTGGCCTTTAATTCAGTCGTCATAGTCTGAAAGCAACACGCACACACACGTGCAAAACCCAGGCTGCAGATAATGAATTTTGAGAAAATGAGCCCAGGGCTCCCTCCTCCCAAGCTTTACTTTTTAGAGAATGCCCTTCCTTAATTTTGGAAATTATTGCATTATCTCAAACTGCTTGTAAATCTTGTTAGCCAAGTAATATAGTTTGGACTAAATGTCTGTTCCTACATGAGCCTCAGGGGAGTATGGAAAATAACCAATGCAGCCCTCTTGCAACCTCCCACCAGCTCTACGAAAGAGACTCCTTTTTTCTGATTAACCTCAGTTCCTTTCAGCAGTGAGGCGGAGAGAGGCAACAAGATTAATGAAAATTAGATCTATTAAAGCCAGCCTTGTTTTCTAGTTGTGTGCACAGCCTTGCCACAAGCTGAACTCGTCACCAAACGCACAATTAATCAAAGCGGAGTGCAGGCACTTGGTGCCTCCGTGTGCATGTGTGTGTGTGTGTGTGTTTGTGTGAGCATGCACTAAGGTGACTGCACCAGATGCATTTGCAATTGAAAGGAGCAGAGGAACAGAAGCAAGATGTTAGTTTTCCTATTTATTATTTATGTAGTTGAGAGTCTGCACCCAGCAAAGCTTGTGGAGCTGTGACTGATGAGTTAATTGGATACCACACTGGCATCTCTGGAAGAAGCTGTGGAAACCTAGGGACAGAAATAGTAGCTGGGACTGCAGGAGAGCATGTCCAATGTGTGTTGACGTGCTTAGCGATGCAAAGCCATAGCTCCTGCTCCAAAGGGAAGGGACTTGTCGTCGTTGGTTTTATTTCCCAAAGGACTCCAGTGTAGGATTGGTGCTTCTATAAGGATCAAGAATCCTTATAGTTAAAGCTGTCTGAGCCTCAGCTTTGGGGGAATTGCTGGGGATGTGCCAGAGACAGGCCCAGCTGCATTTCCGTACATCCCAGATGAGTCTTAGACTCTCAGTGCTGGCACTTTCCTCCTACCAGCTGCTGCCCTCCACCCCCTTTCCCTGATTTTATGGCAGGGTTTTATGGGGGTGAGGGCACCCTGAAGCCGCTGGTGGCAATGATTTCCCTGGACATTCCTAGATGTGATTGCCCAGCTGACCTCCCTGGATCTGTGTCTGTGCACCTCCTCTCTGCCCATGCAAAACTCAGAGCCTTCATTCTGTCTCGGTGGTGGTCCAGCTCTGAGTTTCCCTTTACCATGAACCAAGTCCAGTTTCTCTCCATGGATCCTCCAGGGACCAGGGGACCTGCCCAGGCCCCATTATGTTGCAGGGGGCCATGTTGCATCCGTTCTCCTCGCCCCAGTGTCGTGGTGGAACTGGGTCTTGGACAGACATGATTCCCCTTGCGTGGCCAGTGGTGAAGCTACTCCCATGCCAAGGGGTTGTTTGTCTCACACGGACAATGCAAGGGGTCTGAAGGGACTTGGAGACTTTCCCACTGCCCCTTGGTGAAACAGCCCTGATGGGGGGCAAGAAGGAAACCCCCCCAGCCCCTCTGTAGTACTGTTTGAAAACTGCTTTGGGGCTAAACACCTCTAAAACGTTTTTCATGTGATGCCTTTGGAAGAAAATCACAAACTTACATTGTCTGAAAGCCAGTCTGACAGGGTTTTATGGGGTGGGGGGGACCCTGAAGCCACTGGAGGCAATTTCTCTGGCCATTCCTAGATGTGTGTCTGTGCACCTCCTCTCTGCCCATGCAAATCCCTGATGGCAAACAGGATGAAGAGAGTCCAACAAGTCCAACACTTTGCAGAGAACCTGGGCAAACGTAGATCTCCTCATTCTGGTAGACCGTGCTGCCTTTGGGAGCAAAGCAGCAGCTGAAAATATGGGTCTTACCTTTCCAGTCTCTAAAGAGATTGTAGGGAGGTCTGCAGTGGATATTTCCTGTGGGCATGTGTGCTCAAGCAGTCCCAGAAGGCTGGCTTGTACATGTCACCATCTTCACCACCCTCCAGCAAACAGGACGACAGATGGTGGCCCACTGGGCTTACCAAGGTCAGAGCAGGGGCTGGGAACAGCATTAGGGTCCTTTTTCCCCTTGGTAGGACCATTGAAATGGAGGTAATAACCTGTTGTAGTGACCAGCAGGCCTCTGTGTACCCCTGCTTTTGCTGCAGGCATCACCATGCCCAGGCCCTGGCTGCACCTGCTCAGCACCAGGTAAAGCTCCGTGGTTTTCTGTGGCTGGGAAGTCCTGAGCCAGAAGCAGTCGCTGTTGGAGAGCACACTTAGAGGGGCCAGATGGGCAGAGCCCTCCAGCAAACTCCTGTGCCCTGTCCAGGTGCTGAGCTACTGCAGGACCTTGGCAGAGTCACATTGTTCCTGTGCTGCTGCTCCTCCCTATCCATCATCCCGGAGCTGTTCCATATGAAAGATGTCAGTGCTTCTATGGCACAAGAAGAAAATATCAGTGTGTCCAAGGGTCCACAAAGATAAGCAATTAAGCTGTTTCACTCTGCAAACATTGCCCTGCCGTAGTGAGTGGTTTGATTGGACTTGGTTTGTGGATCTTGCCAGGAGCTGGAGTTGTGTTCCCACCACAAAGCTGAGCCCACCATGGGAAGATCTTGTCCCTTTCTGTACCCCCACCACTGGTAAGGAGCAGCCCCTTTGCTCACTCTTTCTCAGGGAGAGTCACTTTCTGACTCTGGGCGGCACCATCAGGGTCCCAGCAAAGACAGAGAGAGGAAAAAGCCTTTTTGTTCCTGTGGCAGAGCAGCCCTGCCCAGGGTACCCGAGCTGGAGAGAGGCATCACAGGCATGTGCCTGGGTGGTCAACTTTGGGCTCTGAAACTGCTGGAGAAGGGTGTGAGCAGATCTAGAGAGCACTTTCCCATAGGAAAGGACAGGAGGATGTGACCTCTGGAATTGCACCCTGGGCTGCCTGTTTGCCCTCTGCATCTTGCAGTGATTTTGTTTCCAAACCCATCTCTTCCAACCCAGGCACTCAGCCGTGAAGCACAAGGTTGAAAGGAGTCAAGCCGGGGAGGGAGCATGGAGAGATAAGGTTGCTGTAGGATAAAAACAGCTGATGGCTGAAATCCTATCCACTGAGACCCAGGGCAAACCCTCCTCCATGGGTTATGCTGAGTCTTACATGGTCCAGAGAGAAGGGAGTTAAATTACTCCCCTTATCCAGTAAATTCAACCCTTTCTGCTGTCTACAGACATAGCAAATTTATTTTGTTCATCTTACTGCATGCAGTTACACGTTTCAATAATCATCTGGAATCTTTAGGATCCCTTATTACTGTGCTATTGGCCATGCAGGTTAGGTCAGACTGTCCCAAAGGAGCAGAAGGCTCCCTGTTCTGGGTCCACACTTGCCAGGTGAGACCTCAGCTGGTCTTCAGCCTTTACCAGGCCCTTGAACAACCACACTGAGAGGTGACCATGGGAGTTAAAGACCTTTTGGTGGTCTCACTGGTGCTGGGCTGTCATGTCCCTGACTCCCTGCCCATCATCCTCTCCCTTTTTTAGGACAAAAGACACAGACCATGGTGGTGGGACACCTGTACCATTTCCAGAATCACTGGTTTGGGGCTACCTTTCAGCATCTTTGGACCAATTCTTTGTTCCTAGTTGTTTGGCCTGGACTGAATGAGAAAGCATATTGTTAATACTTCCTCATAAAAGCACAGGGGCTTGCGTGTTTTTTTCTAAACTTTCATTTAAAGTAACTGTATTTTCCTCCTAAACATCTGATTCTGTCTTTAATCATGCTAATCTCCTGATTTCAATAATGTCAGTGTCACAATTTGGTGCACTTTAGGTAAGAATAGAAAAAACCTTTTGTTTCTTTGAAATCCGTTGCTTTTTCATTTCACTGAGATCATTTATTCATGTGTCAAGGAAGAATAAATGAGAAGTGTCAGGCAGACCTTTTATATATTGCTTTATCTTTAAGCTAAACAAATCCTCTGTGTGCAGCCTGGCTTAGTATGGAAATCTCTGCACTCCTTTATCAGTTGTCACCCTGTTACTTGATGTTCTCCCTTTCTGAAGCGGAATGACAGAAACCTCATATGTGCCCTTGCAGCTGCTTTACTGAATGTTATTGTGCTGGTTTGATGCTATTTTTTTCAATCTACTGTTTGCACAGCAAAAGGTTGTATTTTGTTTTCATGATGTCAGAGTTCTCCGCTGGGCTGACTGCTGGGAAGTCATTTTCGGGAGCAGCTTCAGCTGATTTACAATGTAGGGCATGTAGGAGTAGTTTGGGTCTTTTGCCATGGGTGGTATGTGTGCTGCTTTGCATTAGTTTCTTCAGACTTCATCTTCCCACTCCCTTGTCCTCCTTGGGTGCCTCTGAAGGTTCTCACAGTTCTCTCTGAGCTTGAGAGAGAACTTAATATGCATATGCGTGTGTATTAGTCCATTTGGATGTGCTCACATCCATGGACACATCCATACGTTTTTCTCAGCCTGCTAAAAAACCTCTGCAGCCCCGTGTGTCCTCCCACGCACCCGGCAGGTGAGCTTGCTCCTTTGAAAGCTGACCACTTATTCTTCCTCCTTCTTTTCCACTTCTGAGATATTTTCAAAGCCTCAGCCTCTCTCAGATCCCTTAACTATTGTCCCTGGCTTTCACTGCCGTCCTTTCATGGGAGCTGGACCAGGCTGAAGCCATCTGAACTACGCACGAGATACGCACAGAGCGCTTTTAGATGCTTATCCTCAAATTTCCTGCTCTGACACCAGACACCTCTGGTTGATGGCTCACTTTCTCTTCAAACCGAATTCAGTTACTGCACAAAGCCACTTTGTACCCTGAAAAAAAGGTTGGAAACTTTTTGTGCCGCGCGCGAGCTGGGGGCAGGAGAGGAAGACAAAACGTCAAAGGCCTTTTCTTTGCTCTGCCAGCAAACCAGCGAGGCCGAGCAGATCCATTGCTGCTGGCCACCCACCCCACACAGCAGCTGCCCCACTTGGTGCACTGAAACCCAAATAAGCAAGCACGTAATCAAATCTAATTCCCATCCAGCAACCCATCCAGAAACACGCAGCCAGCTCCGTACAGAGTGGAAATCACCACAGCCTGCTGCAGCCGGTGAAACAGTCCATGCAGGACCTGGGCCAGGCTCTGCATTTTCCAGGTGGGCCATGAAGTCTTATCACTGCTTCAGATCCACACAGCCTCCCTCAGCAGAGGAGGATGGACAGCTTCTTTGGGAATCCTTAAGGAGGCCAGGAACAACACAAGCAAGTTCTACATAAGGCAGTGAGGCTGTCTGGCCCCTCTACATCCTGAAATAAGATGAGTAGTGCATCCTCTTGGGTGAACATGAGGAGAGCTACTGCACTGCTTGCTTTAGCTGTAGCCTTTCAGCTTTAGACCCACCTTAAGAGGAGCCAGATTCCTTCATTTTATGAAGGCATTTTTTTAATTTTAAATTTAAGCTAACCTCACGTTCACTGATTCCCTTTGTGGCAAAATCCCCCAGTGACAAGTCAAGGGGGGAGTGTTTTACTCTAGTGAGGTCTGGTGTCTCATTCAGCACGAGGAGCAGCTCTCTGATACATAAAATTTGGGTTCACCATGCCGGGAGAAACGGAGCGTATCATGCACACTGTTATTGAGTTGCTGTGAAGCAATGTTAAATAGTATAGAGGAGAAAGAGGACATAAAAACAGACTATGAGTTTTTTTTATCCCCAAGCAGCAGTGCAATGTGCATGGCGGGGGGCAGAATTCAGAATTCTGGCATTTCAGTAAAGTCACATTTCCCTTCACACCGGGAAACCAGTCCCAACAAAAAAGCACTTGGTACCCTGTGAACTTTGCGAGCAGAAATGCCAGCAGAGGCCTAAAGTTTGCAATTCTGGTTGAGCTGTGTATTGAAGCAGTACAGGAGATGGGCTGGTGCAGGCTGCACACGAATGAAGCCTGGGGACAGCCCTGCACATAATGGGATCATCCTGCCAGAGTGATGTTCACTTTCTCCACTGGGTGCAGGTGGCTTTCCACTACTCCCACAAGTCCCTGCCTCAGCCAGTCTGAAAAGAAGGCAAAAACCCCCCTGTGACTCCCATCCTACATTTGTTTCATGGATACAGATGCCATGCTGCTTTGCAGGGCCACGGGGATTTCTATTGCCTCTAAGAGGTGACTAAGGACTCCTGGATTAGATTCAAAGTGTACATAAACCTTCTCTAGCAGGGCAAAGCCTTAAGGCCATTTCTGATCTGGGAACTGAACCAACCCAAGGGTTTAAGTGGCTTTGAAGCCCATTTTCATGTGACTTGCCATCATAACCTCAAATGAGACACGGGAACAGGTTGCCCGGAGAAGTTATGGATGCCCCATCTCTGGAACTGTTGAAAGCCAGGTTGGATGTGGCCCTGGGCAACATGATCTAGTGGGTGGCATCCCTGCCCAAGGCAGGGGGGTTGGAATTAGATAATCTTCCAGCACAGAACATCCAGTGATTCTATGAAAATACAGATACTTGCATGGATGTACGTGGTTCTAATGGCTCCATTGAGTGCTTAGGTTGTGTCAGTGTCCTGGGCAGGGGGAACTCAATCAAACTTGGCCAACATCACTGTCTGAATTTACTGAGGCTCTTTCATTTTTTCATCATCCTGCCAATCTACCCAGCTGGGCAAGTGATGAAAGGCCATGTCTGCCACCACAGGAAAAGGAGAATAAGGACAAATATGGTTGTTCCTGGAGGGGCGTCTCCCAAGGCTGCTGCATGAGGTTTGGGCCAAAGTGAGTCCTGGCAGAGGATGTGATGGCCCTGATCTGTCATGTGAAAATGAGGGTCCAAAATCCCGCTTAGGGCAAAAGGTTCTTGTCTTGCGTGGTGCTGTGCTTCCCTCACATCTGCACTCCACTGGGGGAGTTACACTCTCACCTCTTTGATCAAGCACTGTAAACAGCTCCCCAAAACTGTGCAGGAATTCTTGAGCAGTCCTCAGGAGTCCTGGCCTGACATCAGGAAGCAGGACCCCATCTCTGACTTTTAGTGTCAGTGGGACAGTGGGATTGCTGATATCAACATTAACACTTGAAGTTTCCTGTGGTTTAGGAGCTGAGCCCTCTGGTCTCAATTGCACTGAAATGAAGGGCAGATCAAAGGGAAGAATTCGGCCAAGATTCTGATGTGCCTCTGTGTTTATGTATGTGTGCACATGCACAAAGCAAGTTAAAAAAACCCCACTTGGGTATGATTCACCCAAATATTGTGTGGGGGAATCATTTTCCACCAGGGAGCTAATTGCTAATTACATGAGTGTGAAGCAAGTTCATTTGCAAAGTTTTGTTCTTTGCAGCCAAAGAAAGCAAATTTTGCAGAAGCTGAGCTGATGGGTATTTAGGCAACAGAGGTATTGTTATTTCTGTCAGAGCCCTGAGTTTTTAGGAAGTTTTTAGGAAAGCTATTGCTCTTTAAAATATCTTCACTTTATTTATTAGCTCAGAACTTTCCCAGAGTGAATGACAAATAAAGCCTATGTTATTTTTCCAGGGCTTATTTTGAGATAAAAGCTATCTGATATAAGGGGTTCCTCTGGCAGCTGGACAAGGAGACCATACATCAGCATCAAGGAGCAGGGAGAGCTGCCTGGTGGATGTGAGATGTGCTGGAGCGTTTCTCTGCCCTGGTTGAGAGCCGCTCGGGCTGCTTGACACAGAGGTGTAGGGCATGAAAATGGAGACATGAAAATGGTACTGTGTGGGGAAAAAACATCCCCTCTCTGCTCCCCTGTCCCCTCCGTGGCGGCCACCTCCTCAGCAGAGCGTTGGCGTGGTCATGGGGCCACAGCAGAGTGGCAGAACAGGGCTGGGGGCTGCCAAGGATGATGCCATCAGGAAATGCAGCGTGGCTGACGTGGTGGGAGCAGGAGTATCATGGTTACGTGTCCATGGAGCTGCTAATTAGGGATAATAAGCTCAAGTAAATGTGGCTTATTTCTGTGTGCCTCTACAGAGAACTCATCCTCCCCTTGTGAGTCCTTTAGTCCTCGCAGCCCCAGTCCCTTTAATTTATGCAGACATCGCTGGGGTGGCTCCCGGCAGGTTTTGATCAGGAAGAATGGAGAGGGCTTGGGTTGCAAGAGCCGAGGGAAGCTGAATGAATCATTAAAAGCAAGATAAGAACCTAAAAGCCTCCACCAAATGCCCTTATTAATGTTGATTTGATTGTTTATGCCACTTGACAGGGATGAAACCAGAGGCAGATGCAACAACTAAATCCTGGGTCACTGCAGCGCCCTGCCCGTGGTGCCTGGCCTTTGCAGAGACCTCCCTTGTGCATCCAGGCACAAGGTTATGTGTTTTGGGGGAGCAGTTCGCCTCTCTCCTCAGGGGCTGGCTGCTGCAGGCCAGGCAGGGTGTGTGGCTGCCCAAACATCTGTGGCCAGATGCCGTGCAGGATTTCTCACAGAAACGGAGAGCGGCGGTGGCACAGCTCGGGGCGGCCGCGCTCAGCAGAGGCAGTGGCAAGCTTGGTCACTGTCACCCATCGGGCTGGGGGCACTGCTGGTGTCCCCCAAGGGCTACTAGTGGGTGCCTTGGGGTGCTTGCCTGCTGTCCTTCCTGTGCCCTGCAGGCTTTTTGCTTACAGCCAAGAAAAGGAGGCTGAAGCGGGAGCTTTTAAAGGCTTCTTTTCATCTAGCTTAAAAGAGGAGCAGAAATCAAGCTCCTGGTCTTCGCTGCTTACCCCAGCGTAAGGCAGATGCTCGTGCTCTAGAGTCATTCACTACAGGCAAAGGGAGCAAGCTTTGGGCAGCCTGGCAGAGAGGGGCTGAGGGGGGACATCTCCCATCCCCAGCACTCACACACGCCATCCCCACCAGTTCCCCACTCGCTCCCAGCAGGCAGCAGCAGCTCCCCGTGTTGCAGAGAGCTGGTAAAGCTTGCGAGGTGCTCAAGCACCATGGCAGAAGTGATAAATGCAGACAATTTCATGCAGATTATGTGTGCTAGATAAGCTGCCAGTACCTGGAAGAGGCATTGCAGGACAGCCGCCCTGCAGTAGAAGACATTTTCTTTTCCTGCTGCTCCCAGGTAAGCAGTTGGGTTTAGGTGCATTTTGAGCATTCTGAACACTGTTTTCCAGTGTGTACTAGAGACACTCCACCATAGAGCAGTACTCTGCCGTGCTTTGGTGTTCTGCAGCTGAAAGCAGAGAACTGAAAGGCAGGCCACCAGCTCCACCAGGAGCAAGTCACCAGAGGGATGAGCCTGAGAACGCGCAAGGACAGAGCTCTGAGGGTGTTGAGGTCTGTCCTGACCCCTGCAGAAGACAATTGTTGGCAGTGTTCCATGTCTCCTCTCTGTTTAACAGCATTTCTCCAACTCACAGCAGTGTGCAATAAAAAGCATGGAGGGTTTTTAGAGGAGGGCCTGAGTATGCACCAAGGAGCAGCGTGCCAGGCTCTTTGCAGCTGCACACAAGATTTGCTTGGTGCTTGTGCTGCTCCAAAACCTTGCCAGTGCCCACTGCAGCCCTACAGAAGGCCAGACAGGATCAGGTGCTGGAAGCTGGAGAGGTCTCAGAGGCACAAAAGCAGACCTTTTTTGGTCCAGGTCTTCAGCGTGTCCTGCATCTTGCTGTTAGTGGCAGATTGTCACTGGCAAACCTTTAGCACCATCCAAGCCAAATCCCAAATCCACCCCTGGTAGCACTGGGAGAGAGTTGCCATTATTTCTGTGAGGTCTTTCCATGTCTTGGATGGCTGGGCTGGCTGCTGAGTGAGCTACTTGCTTGCGGTGTCTCAGGATAACTGCGGCTGGCTGCACGTGGGTTTCACCCCCTGCAGCATGTGCCTGCTTCTTTGGCTCCAAGGGCTGAATTCCTGGTGCTTTTCATAGCATTGTGCTCTTCCGTGTGCTTCCTCCGATCTTCAGAGCGAGACGTGTTTCTCAAGGATAAAAGACCAGAGCTAAACCAGGCTGAATTCAGAGCTGCTGCGTTTGTGAAGCGGAGCTGATCTGGATTTAGATCAGCAGAGCTCAGCTCATGGCACAAAAATAGACAAAATTCTTCAAGGCATACTGGAAACGTTAGCAGCTCTTTGAACGGCAGCTCTTTCAGTCTGTCTTCCTAACTTTCTCCCTAAAATGCTGCTCGTTGCACAGAATGGGCCCTGTTTTCTTCTCAGTCCTGCAGCTGTCTGCAGCTTTGCTGGCATTTGGAGCTGTCTCTGTGGCAGGGTTTCTTGGGGTTATGTCACCCTCCAGCTCGAGTGCGATGGTCTCCCTGGGAGTGCCGAGCCAGGGACATTTCTTCAGTCAGTTTGAGAAGAGGAACCTTCTGATCAGGTAGATCTGGTGAGGCAGGGGGGTTTCTTTCTGCTCTTCAAACGCATCGGACTTCAGTGTCATTGCTTCCCCCAGCAAACCTCTTGTTGGGCACTGTATGTGCACACTGCTGAGCATGTGTGGCTACAGCCCCTCACGGCAGGAGACAGAAACTTTCCGAGGGGGAGCTTGCACAGGTCAGTACAGGAGCAGCAGTTCAGGCAGCCCCGGCGCTGCCAGAAAACCCAGGGTCAGAGCAGCCCTGACTGAGACATCTTGTCTAGGAGGGCTCTTTACATCATGAGAGCTGCCACGTTGTACCCAGTCCACACCTCCAGTTCTTCCTCTGCGAGTGTATAGGGTGAAACTTGGTTATGTTTGCAAAAAAAAAGAAAGTAGCTTTGTTCATGTTGGCCATCCCCTGATGCAAGTGAGATCCCTTGATGGTAATGCCCTGATCAGGAAATGCCTGGCTATTGATGGCAAGAGGTGATTGCCCTGAGTTAGCAGCAGTCGGTGTTTAAAGATCCCTCTCTGCCCAGCCTCGGCTGGCCCCCGGCACATGTGGAATCGGGGGGATGAGAGGCTCAAGGCTCAGTGTCTGCTCTGTTTTTCCTGATCTCCAATTTTTTTTTCCTCTTTTTTTTCTCGCCTCTGCCCTGTGCATTTTAAATCAGATGTCAGGGCAGCTGCAGCATCCTGCCTTATTGCAGTGGCATGTCTGTGTATCGTCCACACTTGCTCTCTTCACAGCTGAAGAAGCTTTTCAAAATAAAAAATCCCTCACTCACAAGCACCGCGCACATGAAATATGCTTCCCTGAGTAAAATATTAAAACAAATCTCTTCCACACAGGCCCAGCACATGAAGATGTCTTTAAAACACACAGGGAGGCATGGATGCAATATTTACAATCTTGAGCAAGGCAATTTATAATCTGCCTGAGCTCCCTGATGCTATTCGAGCGGGGTTTTTTTTCTGGAGTGTATCAGAACAAATTAATCAACATTTTCCTAACTATATGCATATGGACTTCTAAATTTTTTGGCTGTAGGTTGTAGCACTAATTGCTCACAGGGTTTATCCAAGCGTTTTGGATTTGATAAGCAGGAGAATGCACCAGCCACTCCAGTGAATTTCTAATGCAAACTGACCAGCCCATTTTCCCTTCTGCAATTATTAAAGGTCAGCTCAAAATGAACTGAGGAAGGGGAGGGATCTGGTCGCTTTTTGCTTTGATACTGGGCTCTTATTTCTCTTCCTTGGACTGAGGGTGGGGGGAGGAATAGAAGTAAAGTGCCTTTCTCCCCTTGTGCTCCCATGTCCTCATTCTGGGCACAGAGCTGGCCAGAGACCTGGACCCTGTCAGTGCTGGGAGCTCTGTCCACGGGGGCTGGTGAAGGGTTTCTTACACCACTACCTTTTGCTTTCTGCTCATTTGCTCCTCTGTGATTTTTCCCCTTAAAAGAAGTGTATTAAAGACAACATCCCACTGCTCTTCCAAGCTCTTCAAAGCCCGTGAACTCAGCTATCACCTGTGCTGAATCATTTCTCATATGGCAAAACACAGCTCCAGGCACCTGCCAAAAGACTGACTTCTATTGCTGCTATTAAAAAAAAAAAAAAAAGTTAATAAAAACTGTCTCCCCCCCAAAACGTCAAATTTTATTGCCAGGCTTTGCCAGAGCTTGAGAGATCCCAGTGCTGACCCCTTGGGTATTTCACTTCTGTGTCCCCTGCAAGCACTGGTGCTGAAACTGCAGGGGCACAGCAGGGACTGGGGCAAGGTGGAGCCTTTTTCTGGTGAGATGGTTTGGAAAGGCTTGCTCTGATCCCCTGCCACTGCTCGGATGCGCATGGCTTGCCAGGGATTTCCTGCACGTGTTTCCTGCTGAGGCTGAGCAACGCTTTTACTGCCTCAATGAGTTTCCTTGCACTTTTCTGTGTCACAGCCGCAGCTGGGAGAAATACAGGGAGAAGAGGACTGAGGAGAGGAGCAGAAAGCTCCCTGAGGAAGCCAGAAGCACTTCTGTGCATCCCTTTGCTGCCTCACGTCACAGGGTGCTTGTGACCCGTGGTTGTACACAGGCTTTGCGTGTCGGTGGTCTGAAAATGCTTTAGCCAGCCCCAGCCAAGCGTTACTGGGGATGGGCTGAAGTGGTTGAGCATTGGGAAATGATTGTTTACTGCAACCATGTTGCAGGAAAACCAAATCTGTTTTCCACGTTTCGGGATCCATGTTTTAGGAATCTGGTTGCTAAACTTTAGGACAGGCCACGTATCCGTGAATACTGGCGTGCTCTAACATCTCATGTGGAGACCCAGAAATGCACAGAGCTATGAGGAGGCAGCTCTCTCACAACCCAGGTCTGAAACCAGAGCAGACCTGGATCGTGTCACGTCAGATCAGGACATCTGCAAGCAGAGAGGGGCTGAGATTGCTCTGGAACGGGTGACACTGCCTGCACACCCCTCTGGGACCAGGGCTTGCAGAAGTCCTGGTGAATCTGTAAGGCTGTCACTACAAAGCAAACTGCTTTGCAGAGGTTCTGAGCCTGCTGATTGCCAATGGAGAGAATCCACTCCAGCATCTTCCAGCAGGAACTGCCAAGCCTTTTGTACCAAACATGTGGAGATGATTTTCTGTTTGCCACCATAAATTAAGACATGTTGTTTCCTAAGTTTGTCCCAGGCAGCTCAGTTGCGTGTCTGGTAGCCAGAAGGAGAAGCTGACCAGGGAAGCTTTGCAGCGCTGTTGACAGGGTTCCTCTCCCCCAGTGCCCTGAGGGGTTCTCCCAGAAGAGCTGAGTTTCTCTGATGGTGTGCTGGAGAAGGCTGACCAGTCTAAGTCTAAAACCTCAAAACAGAGTTGCAACCAGAGCTGGGCTGCTGCTTTGGCCATGCCATCATTGCAAAGGGTCAGTGCTGGGGCAGTGTCCCTCCTGCGGGAATGGCAACACCCAGCAAACAGGAGCCCCCCAAGGTGGAGCCTTTCCAGCCACAGCATTAGGGTCCTGAGCCTTTCACAGCTCTGCTTTTGGCCACCAGCAGCTTGGAGGGCTTGTTGGGTAGCCCAACCCTGCTTGTTCATCCCCAGAGGTCACAGTGGCCCAGTCCCATGGCAGGAGAGCTGTGGGCAGCTGAGCACTGAGAGGTTATTGCTGAGACTAAGTGGAAGCAGATGAAGGTCTCTTGGATGGTGTCAGTGTGACTTGTAGGGCAGCTGAGGGTCAATGTCTGGTCCCTGAAGAAGCTTGGAAGAAAAGTGGTAAATCCGTGCTCCACAGCCCCTCCCATGCTTATCCTGCTCTTACCATCCAGCTACGCATTTGTCAGCATTTCTTGCAGATAAGGCTTCTGGGTGCTCCAGAGAATGATCCTGCAATATTTGGACTAGGCATACATGTCCTGCAGACCTCAATGCTTTTTCTGGAAAGTGGAGGGTCAGCAGAGAGCTGCTGACCAAGGTTTGGCAGGTCCCTTCTGCTCTAATGCAGCTCTCCGCTCCCCAGTACTTACACGGAAGAGACAGGAGGAATAAATGTGGAGTGGGGTGCAGCCAGCTTGTAGCCTCACAAGAGTATGGGTAGGGCTGCCTAAAATTGTCTCATCCTTGGTTCCACTGCCTTTCCCAGAGCAGACACTGGCATCATTGTCCCTTTTCCCCTCAACTAAAGTGCCACTTTTAAAGGTGCCGCTGAGAGCTGTGATGTGCATTGTCCAAGTGCTTGTGCCAAACAGCCCCGTGGGGTGACAAAAGCCTGTCCTCCCTGTTCAGTGATGGCAGCAGAGGCTGGAGTTCCCTTTTGCCTGACCAACAAAGTTTCAGCACAAGCTTCAGGAGGACTAGGATTTCTCTGGCTGCCCTCAAAGCATAAAGATGGGACAGCAGGAGGTCCTGGGCACTTTGCCCATGGTGCTGCTGGCACCCTTGCACACCCTTGCAGCACACTGGGAATAGCAGGGATGGGTGTCCAGCACCCACTGCATGGGCAGAGTTAACAGAGATGTGGCTCTGGGGCTGCTGAGACTCCAGTGAGCCCCTGAGAAGTTTTGGGAGACAGAAGGCTTTGATGTACCTTTATAAACCCAGCTGGGCAGCTGTGGAGTCACAGCTGTGGGCAGAGGGACTCCAGAAGTGCTGAGTAATGTATCACCGTGGTACTACCCCCCAAAACCACCTCCCTGCACTTGGTGCTTCCAGGATCCCTGTGCCAGGCACCCAAGCTCCACGATGGCTGGGGGAACCAAGAGGACGAGCCATTTGGGGAATTATTTATCCATTATTCATTTACTCGATATGCGTGTAATGCCATGCAGTGAGTGAGCAGGCGCAAAATTAAAAACCAAAATGATGGATGCTGCCTTATCAAGCGCTCTTCATCCCACTCTTGAGACTCATTCAGCTTTAAATATTGATGGCGGATCGCCTGTTGGCAAACAAAGATTGTGTAAATCCCTCCATCTCCGCTCGCTGCCACGGTTTGGAGGCAGAGACTTTGTGCAGCTGCAGCCACGGCCGAGACGCGTGGTCTGTGCTGCCTGGGGTGGAGAGGGGGCTCTGAGTCCCTTTAATTACCTCCTGAAGATGGCAATTAATCTGTGCCGGAGTGCTCACCTACATGGCAATATAGCAGCAGCGAGCTGTGGTGTTTAATATGCTGATCCTCAGAACGTCCCCCAGAAGCCTGGGCCATCTCAGCAGGGACTGCAGCACGGCTCTAATCACAGGGCTGCTCTTCCGTCTGCCGAGCTGCTGGAATAGCTGGTGCCTTCGGCTGCTATTCTTTTACTTCAAAACCTGCCAGGCACACATTAGCATGGAGGATTAGTTAAAAAAAAAAAAAAATTAAAAAGCAGATCCCTGCTGAGAAAGGTGGTGTGATGCCAGAGGAGCTTTGGGAGCCACTGTGTTGGGGGACTAACACAGTGAGGAGCAGCTTCCCAAGTCCAGGTGGGGCTGCATTACTGCCCAGGCCAGACACACTCAGTCCTTCCAAACACACAGACCTGCAGGAACATGAATTTCACGGGTGGATCCTGCCCCTGCCACCCCCAGGCCTTCTCATACCTTTAACAGGAGCTGGATTCCCAAAACCAGCCACAAGCCCAGCAGACCAAGAGGGGCTGCCTGCACAAGGATAAATTCAGGGCTGTACCAGGTGGATCCTGAAGCTGGGGATCTGCTTTTTCCTCTCTCACAGCCTTTTGCTGGGCCCATCCATGTGGCAGGAGCTCCTCATAAGAGTCATTTCTGAGACGAGACCAATAGGTGCTCAGCTCAGAAGGGAGCAGGCAGGGCCCATCGCATGTGCCAGCCCCAGCGCCTCATCCACAGCACGGCGTGGGGAAGCAGACACCTCTCCTGGCTTCTCCCTGTGCCGGCAGTGTGAGAGCACGGAGATCTCCGGCCACAGTCTCCTCTACCCTGCCAGCGTTCCCACTGTGTTTCACACCACCTCCTTCCCTCCCTCCTTTCCCAGCTGCCAGGAGCGTGGGGAGGGATGGGGGCCCTGCACAAAGGGCGGGGATTTGCCTGCTCCTCGGCAGTCTGGAGGCACCCTTGGGACCGAGGTCGCAGATGGATGGCCTGGGGGAGGTGCCAGCAAAAAGCATACTGGAAACATCTCTGCTGGCTCTCCTGAGCCGGAGGCATGTGGCAAGGTGCCTCTCTGGAGACGCTGTCCTTGCACGACTCCAGGGCTGAATTCACCATGTGCTGCAGCGTGACTCCCACGTGGCATGGTCCCACGTGGGCACGCTGCTGCCTGCTCCTGCCCGTTCCTGCCCGCTGCTGTCCGCTCCTGTCCGCTGCTGCCTGCTCCTGCCTGCTCCTGCCCGCTCCTGCCCGCTCCTGCCCGCTCCTGCCCGCTCCTGCCTGCTCCTGTATGCTCCTGCCTGCTCCTGCCTGCTCCTGTATGCTCCTGCC